>PVKU01004271.1:0-151896 GCA_004027475.1 Anoura caudifer | reverse complement strand
TGTAATTATGATGTGCCTTGTTTTATTCCTCCTTGGGTCCAACTTCTTTGAGACTGTCTGAGCTTCCTGGACTTGCTAGAAGTCTATTTCCTTTGCCAGATTGGGGAAGTTCTCCTTTATTTGTTTATTGGGGAAGTTCTCTATTATTTGTTTAAATAAGTTTTCCACTTGTTGCTCTTCCTCTTCCCTTTCTGGTACCCCTATAATTCAGATGTTGGGATGTTTAAAGATGTCCTGGACTTTCCTAAGCCTCTCCTCATTTTTTTGAATTCTTGTTTCTTCCTTCTTTTCTGTTTGGTTGTTTCTTTCTTCTTTCTGGTTCACTCCATTGATTTGAGTCCCAGTTTTCCTCCCATCACTATTGATTCCCTGTGCTTTTTTCTTCATTTCACTTATTGTACCTTCATTTGTTCATCTAATTTGCGACCAAAATCAACCAATTGTGTGAGCTTCCTAATCATCAGTGCCTTGAACTGTGCATCTGATAGGTTGGCTGCCAGTGCTTTGAACTGTGCATCTGATAGGTTGGCTCTCTCTTGGTCGCTTAGATGAATTAGCTCTGGGTCTTTGATCTGTTCTCCCATTTGAGCCAATTTTGTTTTGTTTTGTTTTTGTTTTTGTTTTTGTTTTTGGTCTGGTTGCAGCTGTTATGTAGCGAGGGGCAGAGCCTTAGGTGTTCACCAGGACAGGGCAATCCAGTTGCAGAGTTGTGATGCTGTATGTGGGAGCGGGGTCCAAGAGGGAACAATGGTGCTTGCTCTGCTCTCTCTCGGATTCCAGTTCCTTCCGCCACTTTCCCCAAGCAAATTGGGCCCTTCTGGTGCTGATTTCCATGTGGGTGGGCTTGTGTATGTTCTAGGACCCTCTGGGTCTCTCCAACAAACTCCCCTGTGAGGCTGGGATTCTCTCCCAGCACTTCAATCCCCACAAGTGCTTTCAATCAGTGCTTTTAGGCTTTATTTCCTGGTGCTGGGGCCTTGCGTTGAGCAGTCTGTCTTGCAGCCCATTTTCACCTGGTTTATCTGTGCACAAATGTGTGACCATGGTCAGCTGCCTTGTGCACCTCGTTTGGTCTGCTCGTTGCCTCCCCGCATTCCGTAACTGCCGCCTGCATGCCTGTGATGTGCCAACCGCCACCTGATCACCCAGGACCACCAGCCACCACCTTTTCCTGCTGTGACCTTCTCCGCCGGCTGCTGACTCCACCCCTAATCATTGTCGGACTTCCGTACAATTCAAGTTTCTATCTGTTCTGGTTGGTTTTTTGGGGGGGTTCTATATTTTTGTTGTCCTTACTCTTGGTTGTGAGAGGAGGCACAGTGTGTCCATCTATGCCTCCATCTTGGCCGGAAGTCAGGTTTTTTTTTTTTTTTTTTTGTCCACTCATCTACTGATGTGTACTTGTGCTGCTTCCAAATTTTGACTCTTATAAATAATGTTGTAATGAACATAAAGGTGCACATATTCTTTTGAATTAGTGTTTTAGGTTTATTTCCCAGGATGAATTCCCAGAAGTGGAATCTCTGGTCATAAAGCAGTTACATTTTTAACTTTTTGAGGTAACTCCATACTGTTAACTCCACAGCAGCTGCACCAGACTTCATTTCCACAAACAGCCCAGGAAAGTTCCTGTTTCTCCACATTTTTACAGAAACTTCTTGTTTGTTGATTTATTAATGATAGCCATTCTGAGAGTTGTGAGGTGATATGTCATTGCAATTTTAGCCCACATTTCTCTGATAATTAGTGACATTGAGCATCTTTTCCATCTGTATGTCATTGTCCATCTGTATGCCATTTTTGTCCATCTGTATGTCATTTTTGGAGAATGTCTATTCAGGTTCTTTGTCCATTTTGTAATTGGACTGTGAGTTTTTTGGTGTTGAACTGTACAAATTCTTTATAAATTTTGGATATTAATCCCTTATCAGATGTATTGGTGAATATATTCTCCCATTCAGTGGGTTGTCTTTTCATTTTGTTGATGGTTTCCTTTGCTGTGCTAAAAATTTTAGTTTGATGTAGCCCCATTTGTTTCTTTTTTCTCTTGTATCCCTTGTCCAATGAGATACACCAGATAAAATATTGCTATGAGAAATGTTTGAGATTATACTATGTTTTCTTATAAAATTTTTATGGTTTTGAGTCTAATGTTTAAGTCTTCAAACTGTTTTGAGTTTATTCTTTTGTATGGTTTAAGAAAATGGTCTAGTTTTTATTTTTTTGCACATATATGTCCAATTTTCCCAGCACCATTTATTGAATAGACTTCTTAACCTCGTTGTAAATTTTTGACTCCTTTGTCAAACATTATTTGATCATTATGGTGTGAGTTTATTTCTGGGCTCTGTATTCTATTCCATTGATCTATATGTCTGTGTTTATGTCAGTACCATACTGTTTTGATTACTGTAGTCTTGTAGTATAGTTTGATATAAATTTTCCACTCATAATGGCTTTAACATTGTTCCACAAATTTTGATATTCTTTATTTTTATTCTAATGGTAATTTTTAATTTTCTCCCCAGATTATTTTTGTTCCATGGCTTTTTTAGAAGTCTTTTGGTTAATTTCCAAATGTTTGAAAATTTGTCTGTTCTTTTTTGCTTTTTATTTTTATGTGGTCAGAGTACACTCTTTGTATGAATTAAATTATTTTAAATTTGTTGTGGTTAGTTTTATGGCCCAAGATATTTGTTCTTGGGGTGCTTGAAAATAATGTATATTCTGTTATTGGATGAAATGTTGTATAAGTGTTGATTGATGTGTTTTGTTTCTATATCCTTGTTGATTTTCTGCTAGTTACTCTGTCAATTGTTGATGTCTTCAACTATAATGATAAATTTGTCTATTTCTTCTTTTGTTATCAGTTTTGTTTTATATATTTTTCAGTTCTACTGTTTGGTAGGTACACCAGGATTGCTATGCTTCTTGATGGCTTGATCTTTTATTATTATGTAATGGTTACCTATGTCCCTGCTAATTTTCTTTGTCCTGAAGTGTACTTTATTTGATATTAATTAATATGAATATAACCATGTCTGCTTAATCTTGCTTAGATTTTCCATGGTATATTTTTCCATTCTTTTACTTTCATCCTGCTTATATCATTATACTTGAAGGGAGTGTCTTATAGACAGTATATATTAGGTCATGTCTTTTAAATTTAAATTTGTCAATTTCTGATCCTCAATTGGTGCATTTATACCATTTACATTTAGAAGCCCAATGTGCTAGCCATTGTACCATGGAGCCACCTATTAGATTATTTACATTTACTGTGGTTATTGACATTATAGGGCTTACATATGTCATTTTAGGCTTACATATGTCATATTTTTGTTTTCTCTTTGTTCCATTTTATGTGTTTCTGTTTTCTTTCCCTACCTTCCTTTGGGTTAGTTGAACATTTTATTTTAGAATTCTAGGTTTAATTTATAGTGTTTCAATCTATAGTATTTTTCAGTGTAGCTTTTCATACCAATATTTTTAGTAGCTTATTTAAGTATATATTATATATGCATAACATCCCAGTCTTCTTCTGGTCTACTAGCCTGAGTAAAGTTAGAAGCCTTTCCTCTCCTTACATTTTTCCATCCCCATATTTAATTATGTGTGTGTGTGTGTGTGTGTATTTCCTCTCCATAAACTGAGAGTCAATCAGTCAGTGTTATAATGTTTGCTCCAATTGTCAAATATAACTTAGAAAACTCAAAAGGAGAAGAAAATGATATTTATCCATGTTTTACATCTTTTCTTCAGTCTTTGTTTTGTCCTAATGTTTCAAGCACCCTTTTTTTATCATTTTCTTTCTTTGTAGACAAATTTTTCTAGTCATTCTTTTAAGGTAGGTCAGCTGGCAACAGATTATCTCAGTTTTTTCTCATCTCAAAATGTCTTGATTTTTCCTTTATTTCTGAAGGCCATATTCACTGGATATAGAATTCTGGCTGGGACTTAAACAAATTTCAGCACTTGAGAATATTGTGCCACTTCTTTCCAACATCTAAGGTTTCTGATGAGAATTTCAGTCATTCATTCAAATAGTTTTTCCTCTATAGGTAAGATTTTTCTTTCTCTCTTATTGCTTTCAAGTTTTTTTGTTTCCTTTTTTATTTTTATTTTTTATAAGTGACTGTGATATGTCATTACATACATTTCTTTGGATTTATCTTGTTTGGAGCTCACTTAGCTTCCTGAGTCTATAGGTTTATAAATTTTACCAAATTTCAGGCAATTTTAGTAATTATTTCTTCAAATATTTTCTTTCCTCTAGGGACATCAATAACATAATTATTAGATCTTACAGTATCCCAAGTCTCTCAGGTTGTATTTGTCTTACCTTCCTGTCCCCACCATCTATTTTCTGTTTGTTGTCCAGATTGGGTAATTTCTTCTGGTCAGCCTTCAAGTTCACTAATTCTTTCCTCTGATTTGTTGCTCAGTCATTTTGAATGTGACAGCCACACAGTACGCATGCTCACTCAGTGACATCTACTGCTTCCACTGACTAGTGCAATGAAGTCATCATTGTTCATGCAAGAACAGTGTAGTCCATTTTTTTGGCTGTTAGGTTACATCAATGTCTCACAAACTGTTCTCATATTGACAATGGCTGGGCTTTTCCCTGACAGACTCTGTGTATATTCCAAGAGTTTTAATTATACTTAATGGTAACTAAATATAAAAAGGTATTTCAAATCCAGCCATCCAGAAGTAAATGTTCTCCCAAACTAAACATATTTGGTCTATATGTTTCACATTCTTGTACTGTTTTTTTTTCTTGAACTTTAGGCATATTTTCCATGTACTTTCTGACCAGATTATATAAGGATATATAAAAATATATATAATAAATATACATATTTATATAATAAATATAAGATGAAATTGTTTTAATGATAAAAACTGGGATAGCAAAAAAATTCAGAAAAAGAAAATACATTTTCACTTTGTTTTAATGAAGGTTTTATCTGAGCAGCTCGGAACACACAATGTTTTCTTTTTGTGCCTTATATTGCTTCTACTTTATAGCATAAAGTGAGGCATTTAGGGGAAATGAGCTGTTTTAGAAATGTTATACGCTCTTTGGGGGGATAAAGTTATATCAGACAGTAATTTAAGAACCAAAAAGAAATTACTCTAGTAAATAAAAATGCGTATTATGACTGTAATATACTGTAAACATAACTTTATTTTTGAGTAGCATGAGGAAAATGTAAAAAGATTTCCCTGCAAAGGTAATTCTCATGTGCCAATTTAAACCAATTGGCACAATATCAGTGACAGTGGCATACGCCTCTGCCAATATTGATTTCCAATATTGGGGTCTTTGTGGCAAAAGCATTATTTTTCTGCTTTCCTGGATTTCTAATTGAAAAGAAAATTGAAATACAAATTAATGTTTTAGCAAAACATGATAATGAGCATATGTATTCATTTGTGATTAGACAGTTGAGTATCATTTAGATTAAGGTTAAAGTACAATGTGATTGAGCTTGCTTATTGGAAGAACTTGGAAAAAATGACAATAAATTCACACCTACAACAACAAAACTTACATTCTCTGAGCTACAGTAACTGAGAGAGAGTGTGATGTCCATTTGGATGACCCAGGCATGTCAAACTTATTATAAAACCCAGCATCTATAATGTGATTTTCTACTTAACTTTACCGTCCTAGACACTACTATGCATAATGAATTGGTTGCAGAACACAAACAGTATTTTGAAAAGCTTTAGATCTAGACACAATTTTTCATTTTTGATTTTTTATGCTTCATTGATCATAATTCCTACTTTCACTGGTTTGGATAGGTCTAAATTAATCAGATACTTTTAATATCAACTTAATTAGTTAAAACATAATATACAAATGTATATAATAAAATGCAAGTTTTCTTTAGTGATTTTGTGGTGAAGTCTGTGAAAGTCGTTGGTTTTCCTGAAATTCATAAAATACTTCATAACAATATTTGCAATATCTCTTGTTCTTCAGAATTGTAAAATTATCAGAAGTTATTCAGGATTTTTTAACAGCACATTCTCTATAACTTAATTTGATAAAAAACAGATGACAATGATTCACTTTCTTTCAAGAAGTAATAAAATTAAGGCTAGGTAATTGAAAATTAGATAACAATGCACATACTAAAAAGCACTGGTAGACCTGTGGAAATCATGCAGAGGAAGTATCAAAATCTTTTCTTTTCTTCTCTTACAATAGAAATAAATCATAAAGTACATAAGAGGTAAGCATTTTGCTGTTTGCAATTATATTACAATAGGATCATTTGAGAGCAGTATTAAACAAATCTAATAAATTTCCAGATTTCACCTTCTAATTGCATTTCCTAATTAAACAATACAAGATGCATTCTGTTCTGCTCATGATGAGCTCTGTGATGAGTTTTACATGCCTGGATCTCCCTGTTAAATCTCCCTATCCCTCTCAGTTACTGTTGCTCAGAGAGTCTGAGTTTTGTTGTTATAGGAGTGAATTTATTCTCTTTTTTCAAGATCTTCCTTTAAGTAAGCTCAAAATTGGAAACAAAATCAAGTTCTGCTGACTTCAGCTTTGCTCATTATGCTGAATCTCATCCAAAAATCTTACATTTGCTATAAAAGAAACAGTTATGATGCTCTCCAAAAACAATAGCAACAAAAATGCTTGGCTACATCACTTCTCTGCCATTATTATTTTAAAAATTATTAATAAATTGGTAACTAGTATAAGAATTATAAATCACCTGTGATTGTTTAGTGTAACCACTGAAAAATTCTGTTCCTTGTCTGAACAGGTCAGAGCCAGAAAGAGCAGTTCCTTTTCATTCACTGGTTCCTCCCTTACAATCATCTTTCTCATATGCCAGTCAAGGCGTTCCCCTTTTCACATCCTTTAGTCTGTTTGCAAAAGACTGAAGACAACTGCTTCCGTCCTGAACACATACACCTGCCAGAGTTTACATCACAGTTAGCAAAGAGGAAATCCTCATCTGTACCCTGAAAAAGCATGACAAAACTTTTATTCTAAAAAAAAAACAGGCTGAATACGACTGAAGCTGAGTCACAAGCTCCAACCTCTCTTCCTTGTGGAATAAACTCAGGTGCTTGTGTTAAGACCATTTTACACACCGCTAGATGTGTAAGCCTTTCCAGTGGAGGCATACCTACCCAGCTCTCCCCAAGGTCAGAGTGTCTGTGCTGCATGAAACTCTGAATGCAAGGCTATGAATTCAGGAACCTTTCCTCAGAAATCCCTTGAATGAGCTGTTTTTGGAATCAAGAAAACCACAACTCAATACATTCATTGTTTTTACTTTAGTGTGTACAGGTGGCACATGACTTGTCACCCAAAATAAAGAAACGAATACTTCGGCTGTCAAGTTCTACCAATTTAAAGTTCAATCCAAACTGTTCACTATTTCAAATTAGCCAGAAAAAAATATTGGTGAGAGAAAAATGGGAGATAAAAATAAACAAATATGTATTGCATGCCCCTGTGCATGTTTCTCTCATTTAATCCTCACAACATTCTTGTGAGGTTGCTACTGTTTCCTCCATTTGCTATAGAGCACACAAAAACTCAAGGGGTTAAATAATTTGCCTAAATTTACAAATCTCATAAGTGACACATTAAATAGAGAAATGACACTAGTTTCCAATTATTAACCATCTATTACTATTCTAGACATTGCACATTTAGTCCTTACATAATTCTCTGGATTAAGTATTATTTTTTATTTGACAGATAAGTAACCTAAGCCTCAAAAGAGTTAAGTGGTTTGCCCAAACTCACATAGCTCCTGGGTCTGGACTCTAAGGGATGCCCCTCCTGATGCCAAAGCTCATTTTTATTCCACCGGATCTCATTGCTTTCTGTCTGCATGACTTGAAGGCCTACTTCTTGACATTATATCACAATACCATCTGTCAGCTAATACTCATAATCAAAATATCAAATGCAGAAACCTTGAGCTCTGTGAAATAGCTCAACTTAATCTGAAAGCCAAACATCATCTAATAAAAAATTTGGAAGTCAAATACAAAATGGAAAAGTGGGAGTTCAGTATGACTCTGTATTGTCACTTTGTGTTGACTCATTGCTTTGAAGACTGTTTGCCATCTGAATGGAGGATGGAGTTGCAGGTTGGAGTAGCCCAGCCTGAACTCTAATCTAGGCTAGTCTCATCAGGATATATTTTCTCATCTAGAAAATTATTTTATTAGATTTAATAATAAAACTGAGAACCTCACTTAAAACCTATTTATAATTGGTTTCACTCTGAAATATATAATATATAACCCTAGGATCCCTTAATAAACTTACCACTGCAAAAGAAAAGAAAAACACGATAAGGTTCCTTCCAAACCATAGATTGTCTTGAGAAAAATCATTGTAAGATTTTAAAATATATGTCTTATTATACATAAAACCAAATGAAAACTATAAGCTGATGCTTAATGCAAAGGAAAGTAACAACTATTGGCTTACATTCTAATGATATTATGAAGGGATCTAAAGACAATTTGTCAATTTGAAACATTTTTTACTGTGATGATTCATCATTTCATTTATTCTTAAAAATATTGATTATTTTTACTGATTTATTTGAGGAGGGGGAGAAAGAGATTTGTTGTTCCATTTATTTATGCATTCATTGGTTGATTCCTGTATATGCCCTGACTGGGGATTGAATCCCCTACCTTGGCATATTGGGATGATGCCTTAACCAACTGAAGTATCCAGTCAGGTCCTCATTATTTCATTTAAAGAATTTCAAAATTAAGAATAGGCCCTTGAGTAGCTGCTTTTATCCCAAGGGGCTTATTTGTTGTTGCTGAAACTGCTTCCAGGTAAACTAAGGGGGCTCTTCATGACAATCAGGCCTGATGGCAGTTTCCTGGAGCACAGAAAACTAAGTAATAGATATAAGATATAATGGACCAATAGAAGTGTTTGCATATGTAGATATTGAATGTAGTAACTTTTAATAATTGCAAGTAATTATTACATGTAACAAAATAAAAATTAATAAACTTCTTCCATACATATTAATTTAAAACATCCAAATGGAGAACATTTTAATAAGTCACAAAAAATGGTAGCCATTTGCTCTTACTTATTTCTGTGTCTTCATGGTACTTATTCACTTGAAATATTTATTAAGTCCATAAAAGGTACTATGAGGTACAGCTGAGGAACTTCACAATAAAAGAAGTATGAATACTGCAATGTTGTCTATTTTCCCCTTTTTCAAATAGAGGGCAAATTAACAAGACTTCTTTAAACAGTACTTTCAATGTGAATGAACAATAAATCAATTTCTCTTTATAAATTGTAAGTCCCCTTCCTATGTCCAAGTCAGTAACTGAGTAGGGTGTCCTTTCTTTCCCTCTTTTTAGGGCTGAAAAATTACCCTTTGAGTCTACGAAATTTTTAAAGTTGTAACAATTTGATGGTCTATTTCCTTAGAAACTCATGTGTTTGTAACAATGTTGTCAATGCTTGAGATAACTTTCGGGACAGCAAGATAGTTTAAAATGATCTTTCATGTTGAAAACTTTGAAATCACTTAAGAATCCAGTGATATTTAAAATATGTGGAAATTTATCAACAAAACAAACAAGTGAGCAAAATAGAACCAGAGACATGGAAATAAAGAACAAACTGACAGTGACCAGAGGGGAGTGGGGAGAGGGGTAATGAGGCGGAAGAAGGGGAAGGGTCAAGTCAAGGAACAAGTATAAAGGACCCATGGACAAGGACAACAGGAGGGAGGGTTAGATGTAGGAGGGGCAGGGTGGGCAGGGTAGGGGAGAGTAATGGAGGAAAATTGGGACAACTGTAATTGAACAACAATAAAAAATAAAAAATACACAGTATAAAATAATTGATACACAAAAAAGTATGAATATCTTCTGAGTTAAAGTATAAAATCAAAACATAATAAAACTGTCATAAATTAAATTAAGATCCAGAAAGTCACCTTGGGGGAGATGATAGCTGCTGTACTACCATGACTTGATTGCAACTAACTGAATGTATGAACAATGACTGAGTATATGAATTGATCAATAAGTGGAGAGTTTGGCTACCAATGAAGACAAGCTGAAAGAAACAATGTTTGCTATTTCAAAAGCAGTCTGTAGCCAAGCTAATCACCCAAGGGGTGCATGGTATGCTGGCAAAGATGTATTTTTTCTTTGTCCTGGTACGTAGAACAGAGCTTCTAATACCCTGGGAATTCCTTGAGGGATAGGATCATCTTTAGTTATTCATAACAAACCCCTTCTAACCATGCCTGAGTTTATGCTAATGAAGTGAGTCTGGATGACTCCTAGAGAGCTTCAGCATGAAAGCTGGCTGCCAGGAAGACCAAGACATGATCAAAGGGTTAGGTTGGAAATTTCAGTCCTGCAGGTGCAGAGGAGCTGAGGGTTGAATTCAGTTACCAATAGCCAATGATTTAATCAACAATGCCTATAGAATGAAACTTAAATTAAGAACCTTTTAAATACCCTGACTGGTGTGACTGAGTGGATTGAGTGCCAGCCTGTGAACCAAAGGGTCACCGGTTCAATTCCCAGTCAGGGCACATGCCTGGGTTGCAGGCCAGGTCCCCAGTAGGGGCAGCATGAGTGCAACCACACATTGATGTTTCTCTCCCTTCCCCTCTCTAAAAATGAATAAAACCTTTTAAAAAACTGTTTAAACAAAGAGGTTTAGAGAGTTTCTGGGTCAGAGAACACACTGAACTGCTGGGAGGACAGAATGCTTAGAGAGGACATGGAGGCTCTGTGCCCTGCCCCTTCATGCCCAGATCTTACCCTATACAATTCTTCTACTTGGCTGTGTTACGGAAGAAACGACTCAACACCCAGTGGGATGGTGGAGCACGACCCTTTATTAACGTGCACGGG
Organism: Anoura caudifer; assembly: GCA_004027475.1. Taxonomy (NCBI): domain Eukaryota; kingdom Metazoa; phylum Chordata; class Mammalia; order Chiroptera; family Phyllostomidae; genus Anoura; species Anoura caudifer. Next base: position 140,973 of record PVKU01004271.1, on the reverse strand, counting down.
CCCAGATGAGTACAGACCCCAAATTCTGAGCCCCAAGCCTTGGCTGAGCAGGGCTTTTATTGCTTTCTGGACACCCTTCCCTACATAGCAAAAGCAGGAGGTACAGAAGTTGATGTGAAAAATAACTCTAGCCTTGAGGTGTCCTTATCTGAAGCTGGGTGCTCTGAAGCCAAAGTGGGAGTTGCTGCTATGTACAGAAGCCAAAAAGCAGGAGTTAGCCTTGAGGAGTCATAATCTGAAGCTGAGTGTACAAAAGCCAAAACAGAAATTATGACTGCCTGGCTGAAATCCAACAGCTGGCTGGCAGCTTCTAAGTAACCTAAACAAACTCTTTCCCAGTTCCCGGTCCCTCTTCTGGGTCACTTTGTCCTAGTTGACTTTTCCTCTACAGCTGTTCCTGAGTTGTAGCCTTTATATTAAACTAATAAATGTAATTAAGTGCTTTCCTAAGTTTTGTGAGTTATTCTAGTAAATTGTTGAAGCTGTGGAGGGGTGATAAGAACTCCCAAATCTGTAGCCACATCAGACAAAAGTGCAGTGATTCTCAGGGCCTGGCAACTTGAAACTAGCATCTGAAGTGAGGGCAGTTGTGGGACTGATCCCTCATGGTGTCTGCATTAACTCTGGGTAGTGTGTTTATTAGTCTAACTGGGCTGCGTAATAAAACATCATAGACTGGGTGACTTAAACAATATGAATTTATTTTCTAGTCTGAGGATTAAAGGCATGGGCGGTTCTCCTGGTCTCTCACCTTGAAGTTACAACAATTTAAAAGCCATAATTTAACAAATTTTTAATGAGTTTTTAATTATAATTTGCTGAAAATTAAACGAATTTATAATTCCTGCTCAATACACAAACACATCTGAGAGATCCATGCATTGAAACAGCTGAAGGTGGGCAAGTCCAAGCGCTCGGGGGAGAAGGGAAGAGAGAAGATTGAGATGAGTGCCACAAGCACGGCCCAGAGATCACAGCGGGTCTTAGGAGAAGAGAGGTGCAGGTGGCAAATTGCACTTTCTGCAGCCTGGAAAAGCAGAGAGATAAAAGAGATTCCTGCATGAGTGGTCAGTACACTGGCTGAAGCCCCATGACCAGGTGGTGGCAGAGCACAGAGGTGCAGCTGTGACTGTCTGGTGGCCGCCATTGCCAGGCAAGAAAACAAAGCCAGGGAGCTTGGCCGCCTCCTCTCACCCTGCCAGAGCTAGCAGTAGGGCCCAAAAGAAGCTCTAGCAGTGAGTGTCAGGCTACAGAGCACATTGTCTGCAGCCCTGAGAACTGAGAGGCAGAAACATTTTTATCTGAGGGTCAGACGCACACTGCAGCTAATCTCAGTGACAGGTTTGAAGATACAGAGGTGTGATGGATGAGGTCTAGCAGTTGCCAGTACTGGAAGGAGAACAAAGCCACAAACTCACCAGCCAGCCTCTCCCAGCTCACTTGCCCGACCCACTGCAGCTGAGCCCAACCAGGGCATGTGGCACACTTCCAGCAGTGAGGGCAGCATTTGCTTGCAGAGGACAGAGATGGAATTTCACAGGTTGGAATGTCATTACCCACCACATTCCCCCATGGGGATGGTGCCCTGAAATGGAGGCCACCTTGTCACAGAGGAGATGCCACCTCTTCAGTGAACTGTAAGGTTGAAGAGATCCAAGTCAGATCAGTGCAAGAGAAACTAAAAACTGCACTTCAGCACCACCTACTGAAAATCAAAAGAAAGACTTCTCATCAACCTACTAAACACAGAAGTGTCTCTCTTAAATAAAAAACAGATTTCATTCCCGCAGATGCCTAGGCAGAGAAGTAATTCATCAAGTAGTAATGACTAATCAAGGTAACAAAGCAGCTCAGAAAAAAAGATGAAAAATCTCCAGGAACATAAATATGTGATTTAAATGGCAGAGAATTCATTTGCATAAGTATAATGGAAAACAATTACCATCCCCAGCATCCCCCCCCAAAAAAACTGAGACACTTAAAAAAAAAAAGGCAACAGAGTAAGAAATCATAAAATTCCAGACAGAAATACAAGGGGGAAACAAAAACAATGGAGACACAGAGCTACCAGAAAAGAAAAATAAAAGGGCTATAGAAAATCCTCATAAATCAATAATCACCCTAAATGTAAATTAACCAAACTAACCAATAAAATGGCACAGAGGAGCAGATTGGATTAAAAAACAAAACCCAAGCATATGCTGCCTTCAGGAGACACATCTCAGCTGTAAGGACAAATATAGACTCAAATGGAAGAGCAGAAAATGATTTTCCAAGCAAATGTCATCCAGAGAAAAGATGGTGCAGCCATACTTATTTCTGACAAATAGATTTCAAGATAAAAACAGTAACGAGAGACAAAGATGGCCATTTTGTAATTGTAAAGGGGACAATGCATCAAGATGATAACACTTCTCAATATATATGCACCCAATCGGGGGGCACTGAAATATTCTTTTTCTTTTTATCATATCCATCTCCAATGACATTTTAAGTTTTCTTTATTTTCCTCTAATCTACAATTTCACCTAAACATCCCCTCACCAAGCAAAGACTAAACCTCATACTTAACATAAAGAATCAAAGTCATCATTTGGAATATTCTTCAACTTCAAACCTATCACCCTGCCTGTGTTTAAAAACAATCACTTTCTTTCTTTCTGTTTATTTTAGGAGTGTCCCTCCTGTCTACAGTTAATCCCTGCACCAGTGTGTTGCTCTTAGGGACCCAGAATTATCAATTATTTTTTTAATATAGTATAATTATCCACATATATCAACCCTATGTTTAGATGTCTTTTTTAATATATTTTATTAATTATGCTAAGATAGTTTTCCCATTTCTCCCCCATCATTCTCCTCCACCCTGCACACCCCCTCCCACCCACATTCCCCCCCTTAAGTTCATGTCCATGTGTCATAAGTTCTTTAGCTTCTACATTTCCCACACTATTCTTGCCTTCCCCCTGTCTATTTTCTACCTACCATCTATGCTACTTATTCTCTGTACCTTTTCACCCTCTCTCCTCCTCCCACTCCCCTGTTGATAACCCTCCATTTCTGTGTTTCTGCTCCTGTTGTAGTGGTTTGCTTAGTTGGCTTTTGTTTTAGGTGTGGTTGTTAATACCTGTGAATTTGTTGTCTTTTTACTGTTCATATTTTTGATCTTCTTTTTCTTAGATAAGTTCCCTTAACATTTCATATACTAAGGGCTTGGTGATGATGAACTCCTTTCACTTGACCTTATCTGAGAAACACTTTATCTTCCCTTCCATTCTAAATGACAGCTTTGCTGGATAGAGCAATCTTGGATGCAGGTCCTTGACTTTCATGACTTGGAATATACCTCTTTCCAGCCCCTTCTTGCCTGTAAGGTCTCTTTTGAGAAATCAGCTGACAGTCTGATGGGAAATCCTTTGTAGGTGACTGTCCCCTTATCCCTTGCTGCTTCTAGGATTCTCTCCTTCATTTTAATCCTGGTTAATATCATTATGATGTGCCTTGGTGTGTTCCTCCTTGGGTCCAACTTCTTTGGGACTCTCTGAGTTTCCTGGACTTTCTGGAAGTCTATTTCCTTTGCCAGATTGGGGAAGTTCTCCTTTATTATTTGTTTGAATAAGTTTTCCACTTGTTGCTCTTCTTCTTCCCCTTCTGGTACCCCTATAATTCGGATGTTGGGATGTTTAAAGATGTCCTGGAGTTTCCTAAGCCTCTCCCCATTTTTTTTGAATTCTTGTTTCTTCCTTCTTTTTTGTTTGGTTGTTTCTTTCTTCCCTCTGGTCCACTCCATTGATTAGAGTCCCAGTTTTCCTCCCATCTCTATTGGTTCCCTGTGCATTTTCCTTCATTTCACTTATTGTAGCCTTCATTTTTTCATCTAATTTGTGATCAAAATCAACCAATTCTGTGAGCATCCTGATCACCAGGGCTTTGAACTGTGCATCTGATAGGTTGGCTATCACTTCATTGCTTAGATGGATTGGCTCTGGGGCTTTGATTTGTTTTCCTGTTTCAGCCATTTTTGGGGGGGTGTCTGGTCACTGCTATTATGTTGTGAGGGGCAGAGGGGCAGAGCCTTAGGTGTTCACCTGGGTGGGGCAGCCCGGTCTCTGGGTTGTGATGCTGCATGTGGATGCCGGGTCTGAGAGGGAACAATGGTGCTTGCTCTGCTCTCTCTCGGATTCCAGTTCCTTCTGCTGCTTCCCCTTCACCTGGATTATTTGCACAGGAATGTGGGACCACCTGGTCAGCCAGCAGCCTTGCATGGCCTCACTGGGTCTGCACTGTTGCCACCCCATGCCCGGGGTCTGCTAGCCACCTCCTGTGTGCCTGGGATCTGCTAGCCACTGCTGACAGTGCACCTGGGTCTGCCAACCTCCACTTTTTCCTGGGGCGACTCCACCCCTCTTACTGGTCTGGATAAATGGTTGTTGGGCTTCTGTATAGTTCAATTTTCTATCAGTTCTGGTTGTTTTCTTGTTTCTAAATCTTTGTTGTCCTTATTTTGGTTGTGTGAGGAGGCACAGTGTGTCCACCTATGCCTCCATCTTGGCTGGAAGTCTCAACCCTATGTTTAAATTCCTAGAACTACGTCATATGAGTAATAAACAAAAACCTTTCCTGTTACATGCCCATATCTAAACCCTGACCTTTCACTCTTCTCCTACTTAATAGAAAATGTCTGGAATGCCTTGTCCTTGGCTTCATTTTTTCCTGTTGCATGTGGCTCACTTCCTCATATTCTATCCTCTCAAGTCTCTCTAACCTGACTATAGTTTCCATGTTCCACAAACACCATACTTATTAAGGCCTCCAGGCCTTTATATTTCTCCAAAGATCTTTTCCCCCATCTTTTTATTTTCTTTGAACGAGAATCATACACATGTGAAGTAACTTTTTCCTGAAATACCTCTGTTCACCATTTTACAAGGCACCCCACTCTCCTCATCCTCTTTTCTAGGCATACCCTCCTCTTCATAGCCACAAAATGTTGGCATTTCTCACAGCTCACATTTAGGCCTTCTACACTTTTCATTTTGTACTTTCTTCCTAGACAATCACATCCACCCTTAACTACATTTCAAACCAAATATTGCTTATATAATTATAGCTTAGTTCTCTTTTCTAAGCTCTAGTCAGCATATCGAGCCACTACCAACAATTCAACTTGGGTATCTCAAAGACACTTCAAACTCAACATGAACAAGCCTGGACTCATGACCTCAGCCTCCGATCTTGCTCTCCCCCTAGAATTTCCTATTTCAGTTTATGATATATCCATCTCTGCTGTGCAATCATAGCCTAAGGGTCATGTTTGTGAGTTTTTCCTCCTTTACTCGTATCCAATCTAGTAACAATCCCTATTGATATTTCCCCTTAATGACTCTCAAATCCTTTCTTCTCTTTCCTCTTTAATTGATAGTTTTAAAATTTATCATCTCTTGATTGGGATGTTTTCTTGTACAGGCTCTTGTCCACCTCTAATTCATTGCACACACTACAATCAGAGTCACTCTTTGTTCAAAACTTAAATGTAAGTCTTAATAATCCTCTAAGTCCCTGTATGGTCTGACCTCTCTCCCCAGCCTCATAGAGTGCTCTCACACCATTCCCCTCCACACTGTCTTCACTTTGTAATATATACCCATTTGTGTATTTTTTAAATTAATATTTGAGGAAATGAGTTATATTTGAGAAAAATGGGCTATATTTATTTTTGTATTCCAAGGCCTATCACAGTCTTTGGCACATAGTAGGCATTTAATAAATATTTTCTGAAAATAATACTATAATCATATAAAAGGGAGCTATAATTTTTTTCTTCCATAATCCTCACCCAAGGACCTATTTATTGATGAGAGAGAGAGAGAGAGAGAGAGAGAGAGAGAGAGAGAGATGTGAGAGAGAAACATCAATCAGTTGCCTCAATGTATGCACCCCAGGAAATCAAACTTACAACCTAGGTATGTGCCCAGACTGGGAATCAAACCCACAATCTTTTGGTGTATGGGGCAGTGCTCCAACCAACCAAGCCACCCAGCCAGGGCAGGGCTGTCAATTTTTGAAGAATTTTGCTATTGTTTTTTCATGTAGGCTGGAGAAGGTAGCTTGGGAATTTGGGGTCTGAAAAAGGCAAAAGAGTGGATCAATAATCAGAGTAAGACAGAAAGTTCAATACCATGGTGGTAGAGAAATTGGAACTTAGGGGTGGTCTATAATGGGCCATGCCAATAATCTTGGGTAGCAGTGATACCCAGTCCAACTTTTTATTTATTTTTTTGTCCTTTTGAAATTTCTGTATGACACAGATTTCCCATGAATTAGTTAACAAGTCAAGTGTTACTCATTTTCTGGGAAATAAAGATAAGGTTATATACAGGTGCTGGGACTAATTAGACCAGCAAGAGAGCAGCATATTGAGATAGTAGTTAGATGGCAAGATGTGATTAGAGAGGAGATCCTTGTAACAGTAGTTTGGAGTGTGAGATAATAAATGACAGCTCAGAGAATAAATTCTGAGAAATATTTGAGAAATGACTGAATGTTTCATAGTCACAACATGTGGGAGTCAGAAAGCAGTTTATTTGGATATTGAAAGGCATGATCCAAGAAGATTTAAAAAAAAACAGGATAATCAGTTTATGCAAAGAGCAAGAATAGCCCAAGATTCAAACATTGATAGAGCTGTTTGCTTAGGCAGTAGAGTCAAGATGTTATTGCATTGGCAAAATAATCACACTATGAAGATATATGCATCAAACTACTTTAGTCTGATGTCATTAAATATTCAAATCACCTATTGATTTTCCCTTGATCTGAATCCATGCTCACCCAGCAAACTTCTGATTTTATCTGGCTTCCCACATAAGATTAACCAACAGACATCACTCATCAGTGTTTATGACAGTTCATTTCTCACCATGAATTAATAAATCAATGTTCTGATTTTATCTATTAACCTCAAGCATGTATTTATCTTAAAAATGAAACCACTTTCCCTTTGCTATTGGATTCAGTTTTCAAAGTTAACAAGGTTAAGAGCTAGCCTCTGGACTGTGAAATTCTACCAAAGAAGGTCATTTTCTGGGGTCCTATCTGAGTGGGATCCTTTTCCAAGTGATTCTCCTCTTTCTCACTTGTACATTTTATCTGCTCATCACCTTTCCTACAAGGATATGGGTTAAAAATATTCATTATAAAAGTAAGTATGAATTTGGTCACTTATTATGAGAATGTATAGCCTATATAGGAAGAAGAAACTCCTTAACAAATACTTTCATGTATTCAAAATATTTATTGATTGAATAGTTCTGTATGTTAATGATATAGAAAATAAGTACCAGAATAAAATTATTTTAAAAACAAAATAAAATAACTGCATTTAAATAAAAAAATTAAGTCAACTTCAGCTAGAGAAATTAAGGAAAGCCACAAGGAGGAGATGAGTGATGAGGCAGAGTTGAAAGATGAGAGATTTTAGGATAGCAGGAAGAGCAAAAGAGTAGAGGAGAATAGGGTGTGTTCAAATGCTGCAAGTAAAACAATACCACTTGTTATGAGTTGATTTGTCCCCCTGCCCTTCTCCCCCAATTCACATATCAAAGTCCTAACTTTAGGACCTTAATATGTGACCTTATTTGGAAATAATATTGTCGAAGATACGAGTACTTAAGACAAGATCATTAGGGTTGGTTCTAATCCAATAAAACTGGTGTCCTTATAAAAAACGAGACATTTGGATGCAGGGACACACACAGGGGAATGTCACGTGAATGTGAAGACAGCCCTCCACAAACCACAGCCAGAGGACTGACTGTTCTTATCTTTACAGCTCTTAGAAAAAAACAGCAGACACCCAGATCTGGGACATCTGGCCTCTAGAACCATGCGACAACAAAACTCGGTTGTTTAAGCCTCACAGTTTGTGGTACTTTGCTATGACCACCTTAGCAAACTATCACACCATTGTTGTAATGGGAATTCCAGATATGAAAGTCCCAGTAAATGAGTACATAGGTACTTGAAAGGTTTTTATTATTTTTGAAAGTCATAAACACTAAGCAAATAATTCAGTGTTTTATCTTAAAAAGGATAGAAAGGGGCAGGGAAATAATTATTTATTAATCCCTGAGCAGTTAACAAGGATCATTAAGTAACTTTATCTCATTTATTTTCTCACAGGAGACCCTGGAGAATGTGCTATTAATCTGGCTATAAACTGGACACCAGTTATCAGAACTAACCCACCCAGGCACTCCATAAATGTGTTGAGTGAATGAACACGTAATGGAAATGTCTTGTTTAGGTTCAGCCACTCAGAAGTCTTAGCACAGTGTTTTCTGCTTGGTAGGTTTTTTATAATATCTCTTGACTAGGTTACCAAATGTCCTGATTCTCTTCACAGTTCCTGAGAAAATACATTTTCTCACTATTTTAAGAGTCAGTATCTCAAAGAGGAAGAGCCATTTTCTCCTATTTAATAGCAAGGTCATATACATTTTCAGGTTAAAATATTGTTTTTTTTTATATGACCTTCTATTAAGGAGAAAATAGCTCCATATGTGCACTGCCTACATACCTTATCCTCTACTTGAAAAAAATTACTTCTTTGGTTTCTAATTCATATTTATCACTAGAACATGGAGAATGCCAGCATGGCTAATCTAGGGAAATGCTTATCTTCAGTACCTTCTCCCTATTTCTGTGCATTTTGCATGCTTTCCTCCTCCAAGCATTTGTGACCGGATTGAGTAAAAATCAGAAGGGCTCTTTGAGTAAAGAAGAGTAAAAAAGAAAGACTCTTTCTTTTGCCAGTAAAATCATCTTTTCTAAGACTCCTTTATTCTCCTTAAGCCTGATTAACTAGAGACAATGATAATGTAGAACTGCCCAGGTTATTATATTGAAGTAGACTCTGATGTAATGAAACAAGAAGAGAGTGCCCTCATGCCCAGGGAAGAAAAACTACTGCTTTTCTATCACTTTTCAAGAAGCATTATAAAATGCTGTGGCCCAGTCCACATACTCACCTATGTAATGTGCATTTCTGAATATTGTTGGGGAAAGAGGTGTTCAAGACTAATTAACATGTAAATTCTCTTAAATAAGAAAAAAAAGGAGACTTGAAATCAAGCTGAGATCCTTCTCAAACTGAGGCCTACCTGTCTGTACCTGTGGAAGACTAGGAGGGAGACCACCACATGAAGAGCTGAGAACCTCATGAAAAAGGTAGAAGAAATTCACCTCAAGAGTATAGAAAGAGTAATCAAGCTAATGATTATGGAGAGTGAAGGATGATGTTAAGCTAGGCATGCTGCCTATTGCTCAGGTTGGCTCCAGGTGTGATCACCAAATGTTCTGAGTCCTAGGGAAAGAATACTGCCATACCATAATGAATGTAGAGCCTTTCTATAATCACCCTGACACTGGCATAAGCAATCATTCTGGCAGGCCAGCAAGGCTGGGAGCAGTATGAATGCCTGTGGGCAGGAAACAGAGACCACAGAGGAAAAATTGGGAGTCATGGGGAGGTGTGTCTAAAGCCAGAGTGTAGTTCTGATCTAGCAGTGCTTCCCTGTTACTCAGTAGGGACTGTGACACTTGAGCTGGTCATTGATGAACATGAGTACCTTGCTGGGATTCTGCCTCAGGGGTAGTGAGCTGGAACTCTCAAGAATGAAGGAAAACAATGCACTTTGCTGGTTGGCGTATGCTCTTCCTTTTAGCTCCCAAGGACATGACTTCCTGGGGTCCCTGAGACCTGTTTGAAGGCACTTAATGATGTGAGTGTCTCTGAAGAGTGTGCAGGTGATAGATTAGACAAGCACAGTTTTGACCTTGCCTGGCACTCTACACTCCTGCCACACTGAACTTCTATTCAATCCTGGAATATGGCAGGGTTGTTTTCTATGAAAGTCCCAACACTGTTGTCCTCCTCTGAAAATGCTTTCTCTAGGTCTTGGGTGGCTAGACTTCCCCTCCCTCAAGTCTCAACTCAAGCATCAGCCTTTCAGAGCAGCCCTTCCTGGGTTCTCCATCCATCTAGATGCATCACTAATGAAACCAGCCCTGATACATGAAACCTGTCTGGTTGGGTAGTTTTCACATCACTTATAAATACAGCATTTTAAAATAAATGTCTACTATATGTGTACTATTGTTATTTATTATTGTATTTCATCACGTGTCTCTCCCAGTGAACTTAAGCTCTGAGAAGACAAGCACCTAGCTTTTTCCTTTTTAATGACTAGTGTCTAAAAAACTTGTTAATGATACAAGTCCTAATCATTCAGTAAGTATGGAGGAAAAGCTTGGGACAAAAATGCAAGGGAATGACCTTATTTTAACCACATCTTATTATGAAGTGAGCATCTATAATAATCTTGGGTCTCAAGATGAACAGGGTTGTTTAAGGTCAAGGCATCATTACTGGGGCTCAGAGAATGTCCTGGATTCAGATGAGCAGCCTAAAGAACAGAGGCTTATTTGATTGAATCCATCCTTCACAGGGTGATAGTGGTGCTCAGGTGGCCCCCTTTTACAAGGGTGCAAGAACAGCAGGTATGCAACCTTGGTCAAGCAGTATCTTGAATCTCACTCGAATGGCACTAAGTAAGTACCTCCTCAGAGCAAGCATGAGCTTCCCTTGCTAACATGTCTTTGTTCAGCAGTTGCCATGGCACCGACCTGCCTGGTTGATGTCTAAATATAGTGATAAAAGATTTCTCCTGCCCTTAAACAACTAAAAGACAAATTTGAGGAGCAAAAGAAAAAAAAAATGTTCCTGTACCATTATTTTTGAGGGGGAGGATATATTTTAATCTATTATTTTTCAGATATAAATAAGAAAGTAATTTATAGATTTTATTTATAAGAAGTTATTTGTTGCATTATCATAGTGATGTTGTATTAAAGTTGGATTTTTTTTAAATATAAGCTTTTTTGGAGGTGGGGTGGTGATTAACAAATAACTGTATCTTAGAATGACTATTTTAATAATTCTCAGGTAGGTATTACATACATGAAAATAACCCAGAAGTAACACCTTGTAACAGCTCAAAACAATTAGGCTGAGGGGAGAAAATATATATTAAGAGAAAAAAGGGGGCTGTAATTTGTCTATCCAAACCTTAAGCCAATGAGAAATGAGGCACTGCAGTGCTTTGTGACCACATATCATAGGACACTTCAGTTTAGAACTAGCCAAGATGAGAGTCCATTACAATGGCCATATTTATTAAAAGGCCATTATAAGAATTTGTTCTTTCCTTTTTCCAGAATACTGAGCAATGACTTGAACTTTGAGAGAACTCACAAAATGTGAAGCACCCAGAAAGAAAAGGGAGTGTGTTAAATCTTTTGAGCTCTCATCTTTGCTCAATATGTGGACGACAGCACAGGTATATGATGAGGTATAAGATGTGCACGATTCCTGGAATCCCATTAACTCATCCTTTGGCTATTTCATTCATATTTCTGTGAGGGTGTGACACCTATTTCACTCAATAATTCTATTTCATTCAATATTTCTATTTCTATTTCATATTTCTATTTCATTCAATTTTCTGTGAGGGTGTGGCACCCTCACAGAAAATTCTCATTGTTACCTTGAGCCATTACCTTTGCCATTTCCTCACATAAACCACCTCTCCCCACCAGTTTTGTTATATCTATTCAGGCTTAGTTCCACCAGAAACTTTTTCCAAAAACTCTACTTTAGAGCACTCATTTTCTTTAATGGCTGTAATGTTTATAGTTTTATCTCTCCTCATGCACTCCTGTGTCCTTGAAGTCAGTGGTCATTTCTTCATTTAAGAAGCACGTACCTTAAATTGTTCATTACCCTGATCAAGTGGAGAAAATGTACTAAAAACATATATATAAATATGATTATAAATTGTGACAAGTGAAAAAAGAAACAAATATGAGCAAAAAATTCACTGAAGCTTAGTGATAGAAGAGGAAATTGACAGAAAATTATGTAGCACAGCTCATCAGGAGAGCATTCATGGCGGGTCTCAGAAGTCACTATTCAAAGTCTAAGATGTTATTCTGAGGACAAGGTTGTCCAATGAAAGGATTTAAGCAAGAGAGTGACATAATCTATTATATATTCCATCACATATTTCTATGAAGCCACCAGCTCAACTTTAGACATACAGTAAAATTTATTAGTCAGTCCATGTGAAGAAAATAACAAAGTAATGGGAATTAAACTGAGTTAGTACCAAAATACCTTTAGATAGACATGCTCAGTAGTAACCCTCTACTAACATAAGGGAACAAACTCTAGAAAAGGTTACAAGTTGTTGTGTTGTATTCTTTATTCCATCTGTTGGAAATTTTATCAACTTAAATAATTTGATCAATTTACATAGATGACTATAGTTGCCAAATTTAGAGTTCAGTCACTGTTCCTAAAAAATTTTTATTTTAATGAGAACTTTTAATCAAAAAGTAATTTTTAACATGTTTTGGGTCTTTAATCAGTTGAAGCAACTTATGTTTCTGGCAGTTGAGAAGAAAACATACAAAAAGTATATTATCCTCTTCATATGCTCTTCAAGTGTCAACTTAGCTAAAATGATGTGATATAGTTCATCAATAACTTGAAGTCTCTCTCTAGACCTATTCAAATACACAGATCAGCTGTGATGACTTATTTCCTTCATTTAACCAATAAGTAGGTATTAAGCACCTCTGTGATGCATAAAGACCGATTCTAAATGTTGTTGGAGCAGAATGCTAGGGACAGGCAGTATTATATAAATGCATTCTTTTGTTATATCTTTACCTTATTTACCTGGCTTTTTTTGTGGGTCTGCAATTTGATTTCCATTGTTACTGTCTTTGAGTATAAAACCAAATGTGAAATTTAATTTCCATTGACCCTGCAGATAGTGTTTGGCTCACAGGGGAAGAGTTTATCATTTTCTAAATGAGTTTTTAGATCATGGCAAATCTATTTCAATATTGATGTTTTCCATTCTCCTCTGTATCTTGCCAATCTTTAGGGCACAACAGAGCTAATATTAATATTCTCAGTACCTGAGTTGTTATATAACTAATTTAATATTTTGACAGCACTTTATTTCAGTGGTTAAATATAGTGGCAACTCACCAGCATCTTGAGGTAAAATAAAGTCTTACAAAAACAGAACATTTCATAAGAATGACAATGCAAATTTATGTTTTCTTTTTAAATTATGCTTTATTAATTATGCCATTACAGTTGTCCCAATTTTCCCCTTTGCCCCAGTCTACCCAGCATACCCCATTCCTTCAGGCAATGAAAAATTCATTAAACTTCAGAAGGTTAAAGAATGTAAGTTGGTTGAGCTCCAGCACTCAAAATAGCTCCTGATATAGATAATTATTGCTTTATTTTTCAAATGGGGAAAACAAGGCAGCAGACTTAAATGATTCTGTGTTAGTGTTCAGGACTGTTGTCTGTGTCTCCTACACTGAACACAAAAGTGACCAAAAGCAGTGATAATAACAACCAACTAGCTAAGTGCTGGGCAATGCTGAACATTGTCCTAAGTGTCTTACAGGGTGCATTTTAACAAAAGCCCTAGGAGATTGGTGCTATTTTCATCTTTGTTTCATAAATTAAAGAGAAAACATAACACAGAGTGGTTTAGTGTGGCAGAGGTAGGGGTAGAGCTAAGGCAATCTCTCTGTGAAGTTCCTAAGTGTTTCTACTGCCCCAAACCAAGAGATGGAATTGCAATGACTAGTTCTTAAGTGAGCAGGGAAGAAAAGGAAAGAGGTTGAGAGGACCATCAGGAGACAGTATACAAGACAGAGGGTGCCCTGGCTGGTGTGACACAGTAGATTGAATGCCAGCCTGCAAACCCAAAGGTTGAAGGTTCGATACCTGGTCAGGACGCATGCCTGGGTTGGGGTATGTGTGTGAGAGGCAACAAATTGATGGTTTCTTTCTTTCTCCACACCCTCTGCCCTTCTCTCCACAAATAAATAAAATTTTAAAAAAGACAGATGCTTTCAGCCAGGAAAAATAAGGGAGTGCACTGAAAGTGAGTTGGAAGAGGCAAGGTCTGGAAACAGCACGGTCCTCCTAAGGCTAGATACCTGGTTGACTTTACCAAGTCAGAGCCATCGAATAATATAAGGTATGTGCTAAAAAAATTAACAATAGCAGAAAAGTGATCTGATTCTTTGGAGAAATAAGTTGCCTAAGACACTACATTTAAATGTCCATATGAAAAATGACCACAATTCAGAAGAAAGGAAATACAAGCAAGTCAGGGAATTTGAAACAGGAGCACCCACTTTCCTCTTGCTGAGCTTCTTTCTCCCAGGGGTTGAGAACCCTGGCAACTGCCAGATGTGTTTTCCAACAGGATGACCCTGGGGTGGCCAGTAAAGGTGGAAGGAAAGGCTTCTCTCCATCAAGCAGAATGCAATAGTTATTACAAGGTAAAAATACTGTTGATCGATATACACCATATGTTTCATGCAACCTCTTGACGTGGCTTATTTCCATTTTAAGTGAAAGACTGAGCTGCAGCAAACCAGGGCCCTTATGTCATCATCACTTTTACCACATGATTTGATGACACATAAAGTTCTTTGTCTACAGGTTTGGGGTTAAATCTTACTGAAGAGGAAAGCACCCACATTAGCTGTAAGATTAAACATGGGAATTATTTATGTTGTACAGAAGTCATTGTCCATGTTCCCAACTGCATATCTGGAGTTGATGCCTCCACAAAAGTCCCTCACCATGTGTGTAGGCATGCAACTAACTACCAGAGGTGATAAGTGTAGGATGTTATATAGGCTGGCACAAGGGAAACATATACGGTTAAAGAAGGTAAGGTAAAGAAATAATGGTCCTTTTGAGTAGAGCAAGTGTGGTCAATACAATCTGAGAAGGGAAATCTGGGTCATTTTCAATAAAAAGCAAACTTTTTTCATCACAAAGGTAACCTTTCCATGGGTCCTACTAAAGCAGCTCTCTAGTATTTACCTTGCACTTCTATAAAAAAAGTACACCTAAGAGTGTTTGAGCTGAGATTCCCCACTTTGCTATAAAACAGACTTGGGTTCCCTTTCCCTCCGGACCACTGATTACCTGTGTGATCCTATGTAAGTTGTTTAAAATCTCTCAGCCTCAGATACCTTATAGATAAGAAAGAAGTAATAGTGTCTCTCACAGTGTCTTTGTCAGGAGGACAAGAGAAAATGCATGCAAAATGCTGACAAACCATAGCACATAGTTCAGATGTTCACAATGATCTTGTAATTATTCATACCATCTGAAATTTCTGGCTCAACACAGATACAGTACTTTAAAGAGGGTGGTAAGTTTAGCATTACCAACTGCATTTAAATTTTTAAATAAAACTAATTTTATTGAAATAAATATTTATTTCACTGAAACATTACTTATTGCAGAACTCTGAGCTGTTTTTACCACTTATCATAATTGTCAGCTGTTAGTTCTGATCTTTCTTGTCTTTTCAGTCATTGTGAAACTTTCCAAGAGTAGAACTACTCCATTAGACAATAAATTAGGGTGTATGTCCATCCAAACTAAGGATTTAAGACATTGGAAATTTGAGAATCACATATGGAATATTGAAAACTGAAGTCCACTTATAAAAAAATGAGAAATCGGAGCTCCACGAAAAATAGACAATTTAATCCCATCATCCTGATGACTGTGATCTATCCCCAGATTATTCTTTCATAGCTTCCTTCTTCAACATACCTACATCACTCATGTTCACGAGATAAGTGTTCACTAAATGGCCCATTTTGAGTGTTGTAAAATTATAAACAAATCAATGAATAACGTTGTTCAAGCTTTTCAGACAGATAAGACAATTTATTAAGGCTCACTTTCCTTGCTTTAATGAAAACACATTTAGCAAGTTAGTACCTGCTCTATGGTTCACTACATCTCAGCTGGTGGTGGTAGATGCAATGTGGTATTGGGAATGACACAGTGCCTGCCAACCTACTACTTTGAGAGTATATGTATAAATGATTAGCAAGTAATACAACTTAAATAATTACCATCTTTACTAGAGCATTTTTGCCTATTGTGATATCATTTGTACCATTTTAAAACTGAAGAGGCCAACTGTCCAACTCATTCTTTTTACAAATGAGGAAACAGAACTCTAGAAAGGCCTAATGCTCTACAACATAGACTTTGCATTTTATGTTTAAGTAAAAGTACTGAAAGTAGTAATGGTAATAGTACATTCCTAAGCAAAAGATCTTTGAGTGAGGCAACTTAAGTAATTTAAGATATCATCATCCCAAAACATTGACATTTTTGTATTTTGTCTCAAAAGCATGGTAAATGTGAGTGGGAAAAATAATTGGCCTTAAGAACTGCACACTTAGCTCACTGTGCCTCCTTCTTCTTTTGTGAAGAGTTTCAGAAAAGGGAATCCTAGGCTCCCTCACTTGTCCTGTGCTGAAGTTTCACCTGAGTAGATCATGGAAAATAGTTTCCATCACAAGCAGTTGCACTGTTCACATACTACTCTAAATAGCAAGTCGTTACATGCTACTCAAACATTATATTATTTTAAGATTAAAGCCAAAATCAATTGGGAAAAAATGCTCAGACTGACAAGACACCTAAGGATTTTCTCTACCACTGAGATTCTAGGAACAAAATCCCACTCCATGGAGAAGTCATTCTGTGCCTCAACAGGAATAGAACATCCTGCCCTGGGCTTAATCTGGCTTTGCAACATCACTTTTTTTCTTTTCTTTTTGTAATAACTCTTCCCATGGCCCACTTTTTACTCTGAAGAACAACCTTATGACCAAAACAGGAAATATTTTTTTAAGACTCCTTGGAGAGCTGAGGAGCATGATAGGAGAATTTACTGAGTTGATAATTCTAGTTTTATTTTCTACATTAATTCTACAGGCCTAACAAATATTTTAGGGAAGAAATCATCATAATTGGAGTAACAGGATAATGCTAACTGAGCAATCACAGAGGGGAGTAGCAAAGTTAGTACAGCTAGTTTAGAAATGTTTCTTCTATAAATATAAATGTATAGAATACTGATTTTCAGACAAATATTTTATACACACCAGAAATTACTTTCAGTCTTTGACATGCATATCAAAGACTATGGAATCTCTCTTGCATTTTATTTTATTTTATTTTTGGTTTTATATGGTGGTTGTCAATTCTGCTATTTCTCATTTACTGTCAACATGTACATATAATATTCTTCTGGTTAAGAGGGCAGAAAATATATTGTCTCTTAACTCAAAGCACTTGATTTTGCTTTTGCCCTTAATTAATTGACTAGGATAGATGTCAATTTTAGTATAAGCACTATCATCTGGCTGCTCACATGCCTTGAAAACTATTTCACTGATGGGCTCAGTCTGCTCATCTAATGAACCAAATGGGTCCATTTGAAAGAAAACTACCAGAATGACAGTGCCTCAACCATGGCATTTGATCTAATCAAAAGAAAGCCTAAATCCACTCAGATTTTCTTCAAGGAATGACAACCTAACTAAACCTAGATCAAAATTTTTAAAAAGGATATCTGAATAGCTCTTGCCAGGTAGCTCCGTTGGAGCATTGTCACATACACCAAAAGGTTGTGGGTTTGATTCCTGGTCAGGGCACATACTCAGGTTGCAGGTTCAATCCTTGGTGGTTGGGGTATGTATGAGAGGCAACTTATAAATATTTCTCTCTACTTCATCCTTCCTTTCTGTCAAAAATCAGTACATATATCCTTGGGCTAGGATTAAAAATAGAAGGATGTAAATAACACTGCAGTGAACATAAGGATGCTTATGTTCTTTGGAATTAGTGTTTTGGGTTTATTTGGAAATATTCTCAGAAGTGGGGTTGTTGGTTCAAAAAGCAGATGCATTTTTAATTTTTGAAGTATTTCCATACTGCTTTCCACAGTAGCTGCACCAATCTGTAATCCACCAACAGTGCAGACAGCTTCCCCTTTCACCACATCCTGGCCAACACTTGTTATTTGTTGATTTATATATTTATTTTTGAAGTATATTTTATTGATTATGCTATTACAGTTGTCCCAGTGTTTTTCTCCCCTTTATCTCCCTCCTCCCTGCACCCCTCTTCCCACCAGCATCCTCCACCTTAGTTCATATCCATGGGCCATACATATAAGTTCTTCAGTTTCTCCATTTCCTATACTATTCTTAACCTCTCCCTCTTTATTTTGTACCTGCCATTTCTGCTTCTTATTCCCTGTAACTTTTCCCTCATCTTTCTCCCTCCACATCCCTGCTGATACCCTCCATGTGATCTCCATTTCTGTGATTCTGTTCCTCTTCTAGTTGTTTGCTTAGTTTGTTTTTGTATTTGCTTAGATTTAGTTATTGATAGTTCTGAGTTTGTTGTCATTTTACTGTTCATGGTTTTGATATTTTTCTATTTCTTAGACAAGTCCCTTTAACATTTCATATAATAAGGGGTTGGTGATACTGAACTCATTTAACTTTACCTTACCTAGGAAGCACTCTACCTAACCTTCCATTCTAAATGATAACTTTGCTGGATAGAGTAATCTTGGATGTAGGTCTTGGCCTTTCATGACTTCAGATATTTCTTTCCAGCCCTTTCTTGTGTGTAAAGTTTCTTTTGATAAATCAGCTGAAAGTCTTATGGGAACTCCTTTGTAGGTAATTGTCTCCCTTTCTCTTTCTGCTTTTAAGATTCTCTCCTTATCGTTCATCTTAGGTAATGTAATTATGATGTACCTTAGTGTGTTCTTCCTTGGATCCAACTTCTTTTGAATTCTCTGGGCTTCCTGGACTTCCTGGAAGTCTATTTCCTTTGCTAAATTGGGGAAATTCTCATTCATTCCTTTTTCAAATAAGTCTTCAATTTCTTCCTGTTCCTCTTCTCCTTCTGGCACTCCTATGATTCAGATATTGGAACATTTAAAGTTGTCCCAAAGGTTACTAAGCTTTTCCTCATTGTTTTGAATTCTTGTTTCTTCATTGTGTTCTGGTTGAATGTTTATTTCTTCCTTCTGCACCAAATTGTTGATTTGAGTCCCAGTTTCCTTTCCTTTACTGTTGGTTCCCTGTATAATTTTCTTTATTTCATTTTGCATAGCCTTAACTTTTTCTTCTACTTTGCAACCATAATCAACCATTTCTGTGGCCATCATGATTACCAGTGTTTTGAACTTCGCATCTGACAGATTGGTTATCTCTTTGTGGCTTAGTTGTTTTTCTGGAGTTTTGATCTGTTCTTTCATTTGGGCCATATTTCTTTGTCTTGGTGCACCTGCTACATTGTAAGGGGCATTGTAAGAGCCTTACGTATTCACCCAAGAGTAGCAACCTACTTTGCTGTGGTGTGGCACTCTCTGTGGAGGAGGAACCAGAGAGGGAACAATGTTGCTTGCTAGGCTCTCAGCAGGCTTTCAATCACTTCCCCTGCTACCCACAAGCAAATTGGACCCTTCTGGTGCTGATTCATGAGTGCATGGGTTTGTGTACATTCTAGGACCCTGTGGGTCTCTCCAAGAAACTTTCTTGTGAGGCTGGGAGTTTCTCCTGCTGCCACAATCCACACAGGTTTTTATATTAAGAGGTTTTGAGGTTTTTCCCATGCTGGGACCCTGGTTTGTGCAATCTGTCTCACTCCCCATTGTTCCTTCTGGTTTATGCACATACAAATACGGGACTACCAGCCACCATCTTGCCCTCCCAGTCCTTCAGCAGCCGCCTAGCTGCATGTCCTCTCCTCCCAGGCTGTCCATCTCTACCCCTCCTACTAGTTTGGATGAATATTTCTTTTTTAACTCCTTGGTTTTTGGACTTCCATACAGTTCAATTTTCTGGCAGTTCTTTTTGTTTGTTTGTTTGTTTGTTTTTGTTTTTAACATGTTGTCCTTCTTCTGGTTGTGAGAGGAGGCAAAGTGGATCTACCTATGCCTCCATCATGGCTGGAAGTAATCTGTGTTTGTTGATTTATTGATGATAGCCATTCTGACAGGTGTGAGATGGTATCTCATCGTGGTTTTAATTGACATTTCTCTCATTATTGGTGACATTAAGCATCATACTAAGTGAAATAAGCCAGTCAGAGAAACACAAGTACCATATGATTTCACTCATATGTGAAATCTAATGAAAAAATTGAACTACAACTAAATAGAGACAGACATATAGATAGAGAGCAGAATGAAAGCTAAGGGTGTGGGAGGTTAGGAATGGAATGATTAAGCAAAAAGGAAAAAGGACTCATGGACATGGATAACAGTGTGGTAATTGCTGGTGGGGGAGGTATAGGGGGACTAAGTGGTAATGAAAAAAATAACACTAAAATTACTTTTAAAAAGAAAAAAGATAAAAAACATAAAAAATAAAAGAATGTCTGAATTAAAGCAAAGGCATAATCAACTAAGTCATTCACACAGAAATGCCAGTTTCCTGTCAGAATGCCTGTAACTTCCTGTATGTTCTCCTTCCCCTCCTGTTTTATCCTGCCCCCCAATCCTCCAAACCTTCTCTTTCTTTATCTCTTTAGCTCGTTTAGACATTGTTAATGCTTTTATATTCATTTGTTTTGTTTTAATTTAGTTTAACAGACATTTATTACTTTGCTTCAATATCTTCTACGCACAAAATAGATGGTTTAAGATTTTTAGGTGGAAAGGAATTTAGGTCCTATGAGGTTTTATGAGTCTGCTACATGTTTCTGGAAATCACCTGAGACTTTTAAGACCTCTGATGGCCCCAGCCAGACTGGAAGGCTTAGCTGTGTTTTTTTAAACTTAACTCAATTATCATTTATTTTTGATAGCTTTCCCTGTTCATCCCCAAATTTACCTCTCAGTCCTATTAATTCTTCTGAGTGCTTCTATAATTTCTAGCTGGCTTTTCATACTTCTGTCAGAGCCCTTTCTCAGTATATCATAGTTACATCTTAGTATGGCCTACTAACTGACTAGAGTTATAAGTCTCTGTGTGTGGTCCACAAATAAGTGCATCGTAATCACTTAATTATCCTCAGGTGGGACTGGACCTGTGCTAGGTCATACTTTAGATATAATAAAACATATCTTATGTATATATGATCTACCAATATTCATTTTCAAGTAAGTTTCCAAGAAGATATGTATTTGCTCTAGTCTTTGAGAATAATGTGGAAGACAGTGTACCTCATGAGGGTAAAAAAATAAGATTTCTTTATATCCCCAGAACCTTAGCATAGTGGCTAGCTCTCTCTCTCTCTCTCTCTCTCTCTCTCACACACACACACACACACACACACACACACACACACGGTCTGGCACAAATAATGTCCCTTTTTATTACAAAATCATTTATTACAAAATCATAAGCATGTAATTCTGTGACAACAGAATATCATACTCAAGCACAGAGAATGACATTTTAGGGGAAATGTTCAAATTAAAACTATAAATTCCTACACCCATATTATACTAACTAACCACACTCCAGTAGACCTTACTTCTGCTGGACACTGTATGTGGAATAAATTAGTGTAAAGGTAAATGAGTTGAAACAATAAAGAAGCAACAAAACTAAAAGTTTTTTCTTTGAAAAGATAAACATGATTGACATAACTTCAGCTAGGTTAAATGGATAGCTTAAACTTCCTAAATGTTAAGAAATGTATACATATAACTGTCAGTTCTGGAGTTTCAATGTTCAATATCAAGATTCCAGCCAATTAGTTTTAGTGAGAGCTGTTTTTGACTGTTGATAGGTGCCTTCTTGCTATGTCTCCATATGGCCTCTCTTTGGTTCATGCATGGGGAGAGAGAGAACACTCTGGTGTCTCTTCTTTTAGTGATACTAATTCTATCAGATCAGGCACCTCTCTTATTCAGAGGTCCTCAGAGCAAAAAGGCATGTGAGTGGGCTGCCCCAGGAGCTGAAGAATCATGGACAACTCCGAGGAGCTGAGGGGTGGGGCTGCCCTATACAGCCTTGGGGGTGATGCTGCCACCCCAGTGAACTTGGAGATCAGAACACTAAGCCAAGAAAATTATTCTTGAGCTTTAAAATCTAACAAAATTTGCCTTGCTAGATTTTGGAGTTGCTTGGGACCTATCACTCATTTCTTCCTTCCAATTTCTCTCTGTAAATTTCCCACCATTGTATTTTGGAAATACATGATTTGTCTGGTTTCACAGGTTCACAGCTGGAGATGAACTTTATCTCAGGATGAATCATGTCACAAATCTCACCAATGTTTGATTCATATAACGTTTAGATTATACTTCTGATTTTGGACTTTAGACTTGATGTTGAAATGAATTAAGACTTTGGGGGTCACTGGAATAGAATGAATGTATTTTGCATGTGAAAAGGTCATAAATTTTGAGGTATAAGGTGAAATGTTTTAGACCGAATGTTTATGTTTCCTTAAAATTCATATATTGAAGTTCTAACCACCAGTGTGGCTACATTTGGAGATGGGGCCTCTAGGAAATAATTAAGGTTAAATGATGTCATAAGGTTGGGGCCTTAATCCAACTGGCTAGTGTCCTTACAAGAAGAGATATCAGAGAACTTGCTCTCTCTCTTTGCCTGCTCAGTGAGTGAGAAAAAGTTCAGGTTAGCACACAGGTAGAAGGTGATCATCCATAAGCCAGGAAAAGAGCTCTTACCAGGTCTCAATTCAGCCACTACCTCAATCTTGGACTTCCAGCATTTAGAACTGTGAGAAAATAAATTTCTGCTGTTTAATCCACTCAGTTTACAACATTTTGTTATGGTGACCTGAACAGACTAATGCATGCGCGCGTGCACACACACACACACAAGACACTCAAAAAAGGACACTCAAATTACTAAATCAAGCCTAAAAAAGAAATGATTTCATAGAAACTAAAAGTTATAAGGAGTTACAGAACGCAACTGCATGTCAACAAATTTGATAACTTAGATGAAGTAGACTAATTTCTAGAAAGATAATAATTATCAAGAAGAAGTAGAAAATCTGGACAGATCTATAATAGAGATTGAATTAGCAATAAAAAAAAAAAACTTACATACAAAGAAGATTCCAGATCCAGATGGCTTCAGATGAGTTCCACCAAACGCTTAAAGAAAAATTAATGCCTACATTTCACAAAATCTTCCAATAAATTAGAAGAAAATGTAACACTTCACAACCTATTCTGTAAGCCAGTGTTATCCTGATACCAAAACCAAACAAAGATACCTTAAGAAAATAACACAACAACTTTTCTTGAAAAGATAGGTACAAAATTGTCAACAATGTACTAGCAAAGCAATTCCAGCAATATATCAATCGAACAATATGCCATGACCAAGTAGAATTTACCACAGGAATGCAAATGGTTTAATGTTTGAAAATCGATGTAATACACTACTTCAATAGAATAAAGGCCAAAAATGACATGATCAACTCAATACATAAAGAAAAGGCATTTGACCAAATTAAACACCTTTTCTTGATTAAAAAAATAATTCAACAAACTAGTAATAAAATTAAACTTTCTCAACCTGATAAAGAATATCCATGAAAAATCATGGCAAGCATCATACCTAATAATGAGATGGAAAGCTTTCCCATAAGATCAAGAACAAAAGAAGGAGATGTCTGCTCTTGTAAGTTCTGCTAAATATTGTGATGACTATTTATGCAAGATAATTTGGCAAGGAAAAATTGCCAAAGGAAGGAAGAAGGATTGGAAAGGGAGAAGTAAAACTATCTGTATTTGTGTAAGACATAAATTTATATATAAAATTATAAGAAATCAAATTTAAAGACCTATTAGAGGAATAATGTCAGGAAAAATGTTAGACTAGATAGCTAAAGGGCCATCACTTCACAGACATACAAAACATCAAGCAAAAACTCTGAATCAACTTTGTCATAATGGAAAAATAGTCAAAAGTTTATAGTAAATAAGGAAATAATGAATAAATAAAAAGATAATGTTGGCCCTGGCTGGGTAGCTCAGTTTGTTGGAGCACTGTCCTTATGAGCCAGTGTCATGGGTTCAATCCCTTGTATGGGGACATAAAAAATCAACCAATAAATGCATAAAGAGTAGAACAACAGAATAATATATCTCTCCCTCCCTCCATTCTTCTCCTTTTTTTAAAATCAATTGATTATAAAAAGAAAAAAGGTAATTTAAGTGCAGATTTGTGCCATTTTTACTTACCCATGGCACACTCCTTGGTAAGCACCCAATATATAAAAATAAAAGTTACAGGACAGCATAAGAAGGTAGAGCTATATACAAGTAAAGTTTTTGGATGACACCAAACTAAATTAGTATCCATTCAAACCACTTTATTATAAATTAGGATGTTAATTGTAATCCCCAAGGTAACTAACTACTAAGCAATAACTAAAAAATAAAGTGAACAGATTAAATCACTAATTAAAAGTTTCCTAACAACAATAAAAACATGTCCAAGGCCAGATGGCTTCACTGGAAAATTTTACCAACCATTTAAAGAAGAATTAACACAAATCCTTCAGAAATTCTTCAAAAAAAAGTGGAAAAGGAGAGAAAAGTTTTTAATTCATTCTATAAGACCAGTATTACCCTGATACCAAAGTCAGATGAAGACATCAGAAGAAAACTATGTCAGTATGCCTTATGAGTACAGATGCAAAAATCCTCAAGAAAATACTATGAACTGAATTCAACATGATAGTAAAATGATGATATGCCATGACCAAGAGGGATTTACCCAGAAATTGAAGGGTGGTTCAACATAAGAAAATGTATGTAATATATGACATTATTAATAAAATGAAGAAAAAAGATTATTAAAGCTGATTATAAAAATGATTATTAAAGATTAATTGGATATATTCCCAGAAACGGGATAACTGGGTCAAAAGGCAGATCCATTTGTAATTTTTTGAAGTATCTACATACTGCTTTCCACAGTGGCTGCAACAGTCTGCATGACCACCAACAGTGCAGCAGGGTTTCCTTTTCTCTATATCTTTGCCAACATTTTGTTGTTGATTTATTCAGGATAGCCATTTTGACAGGTGTGAGATGGTATCTATCTATTGTGGTTTTAATTTGCATTTCTCTGATGATTAGTGATAAACATCTTTTCATATGCCTATTGGCCATCCGAATGTGCTCTTAGGTAGAAGTGTCTAATCAGATCCTTTGTCCATTTTTTAATTGGGTTGTTTGTTTTTATGGTTTTGAATTTTGTAAGTACTTTATAAATTTTGGATATTAACCCCTTATCAGATGTATCAGTGAATATGTTCTCCTATTCTGTGGGTTGTCTTTTAATTTTGTTGATGATTTCCTTTGCTGTGCAAAAACTTTTTAGTTTGATGAAGTCCCATTTGTTTTTCTTTTGTTTCCCTTGCCTAGGGAAATATATCTGGTAAAAAAAAATTATAAACAATGTCCAAGATTTTGCTACCTCTATTTTTTCTAATACTTTTATGGTTTGGATCTAACATTTAAGTCTTTGACCCATTTTGAATTTATTCTTGTGTGTGGTGTAAGTAGGAGATATAGTTTCATTTTTCTGGGTATATATGTCTAATTTTCTCAACACCATTTATTGAATAAACTACCTTTAGCCCATTGTATGTGCTTGATTTCTCTGTTAAATATTAATTGAGTATAACGGTGTGGGTTTATTTCCTGGCTCTCTATTCTTGTTCCATTGGTCCATGTGTTTGTTTTTATGAGAGTATCAGGCTCTTTTGATTACTGTGTCCTTGTATTATAGTTTGATATTAGGTAGTATAATTCCTCCAACTTTGTTCTTGTTCTTCAAGATTGCCGTTGCTTTGTGGGGCCTTTTGTGGTTCCATATAAATTTTTGAAATATTTGTTCTAGTTCTGTGAAATACATCATTGGAATCTTAGCTGTAAAAAAAGAAGAAAATTTTACCCTTTGCAAGGTTATGGATGGACCTGGAGAACATTATGCTAGCTGAAATAAGCCAGTCAGAGAAAGATAAATACCATATGATTTCATTCAAATGTGAAATCTAATGTACAAACTGAACTCATAGGCGAAATAGAGACAGACTCATAGGTGGAGAGCAGATAACAGCCAGTGAGGGTGGGAGGGAGGTTAAAGGGCAAAAAGATTGAGCAAAAAGGAAAAAGGACTCATGGACATGGATAATAGTGTGGTGATTGCTGGGCAGAGAAAGGTATAAAGGGACTAAATGGCAATGAAAATAAATAAAATATAGATTAAATAAAAACCAAATACAAAAATATTACATATTGTACAATATTTTAATAAACCAGAAATCTATCTCAAAAAAATTGATTCAGAAAAAACATTTGATGAAATCATATATTTGTTTATGAAAAAATTACTCAGAAAGTTAGGAATTAAAGGAAATATCCTCAACCTGATAAACGGTACTTAAGAAAATTTCACAGAAACATAATGTTCAATGGTGAAAAATTAAAAGCTTTCACCATAAAATCAGGGGTAAAGCAAGACTACTTTGATAAACAATATTCAACATTGTGCTAATGGTTCTAGCCCTAGCAATTAGACAAGAAAAAGAAATCAAAACCATACAAATTGGAAAGGAAGAAATAGGACTTTCTTTATTGCAGATGACATGATCCTACATGTAAGAATACCAAATAATTCACATAAACCATTATTCAGGCTAATAAACAAATTCAGCAAAGTTTCAGGACACAAAATCAACACATGAAAATCAGCTGCATTTCTATATTTTAACAATGAACAGTCTGAAAAGGAAATTAAGAAAATGGTTGCATTTAAAATAGCATTAGAAAAAATAAAATGCTTAGAAATAAACTTAACCAAGGAGGTAAAAGATTTGTATACTTACAATAGTTTTCTGAAAAAAAATTAAAAAGGTCTAAACAAATGAATAGACATCCTATGTTCATGAACCAGAATGCATAATATTATTAAGATATCAATACTGCCTTTAATCCTTATCAAAATTCCAGTGACACTTTTTTTTTTTGCAGAAATGGGAAAGCTGATCTTCAAATCTGTATGGGATTATAAGAGGCCCAAATAACTAATGCAGTCTTGCTAAGACAAAAGTAGATAACAGATTTTCTGATTTCAAAACTCACTACAAGGCTTCAGTAATCAAAACAATATATAGTTCTGGGATACAAATAGACACAGTCAAAACTGAATTGGATGGCTAGAAATAAACCCATATAGGAATAGATAATGGATTTAATTTACATGAAATACCTAAAGAGGCAAATCATAGGGACAGAAAGCTGACTGGAAGTTTCCAGGTGTTGTGGGTAGATGCGAATAAGGAGTGATTTCTTATAGGACACAGGCTCCATTAGCGGTGAACTAAAATATTTTGGAACTAGACAGAAGTGATGGTTGAACAACTATGTGAATGTACTAAATGCTATTGAATTGTACATTTTAAACCAATTAATCTTATGTTATGTAAATTTCATCTTATTTTAAATATATTGAGAACTAATAAATAAGTTCGGCAAGGCTGCAGGACATAAAGTCAGTATAAAAACATGAGCTTTATTTTAAATGTTATTTCAATACACTTATAATGAACAATCCTAAAATGATACTAAGAGAAAAATTTTATTTACAATAGTATCAAAATTTATAAAATACATAGGAGTAAATTTTCCAAAAGAAGTACAAATCTTAAGCTTTGAAAAGTATGATGTTGAAAAATTTTTAAAAGATAAATAAATGGAAGGATGACCATATTTATAAGTAGAAGGTCTGATATTGTTATGATGGCAACACTTCCCAAAATATCCTAAAAATTGAACACAATCTATATCAAAATTCCAGCTGGATTCTGTTTTTTTTTCTTTTTTTTTTAATTTTAATTGTTGTTCTTATATGGTTTTCTGTCTTTTACTCCCATCACAGCCCACCATCCCAGCCCTCCCCACCTCCCTCCCATTTCCACCCCCCATAATTTTTGTCCATGTGTCCTTTATTCTTGTTGCTCCAAACCCTTCCCATTTTCCCCTGAAATTCCCTCCCCTCTCCCCTCTGATGACTGTCAGCCTGTTCTCAATTTCAGTGTCTTTGGTTATATTTTTCTTGTTTGTTTGTTTTGTTGATTAGGTTCCTGTTAAAGGTGAGATCATATGGTACTTGTCTTTCACCTCCTGGCTTATTTCATTTAGCATAATGCTCTGCAGTTCCATCCATGCTGTTCCGAAGAGTAGGAGCTCCTTCTTTCTTTCTGCTGCATAGAATTCCATGGTATAAATGTACCATAGTTTTTTTATCCATTCATTTACTGATGGGCACCTAGGTTGCTTCCAATGCTTGGCTATTGTAAATTGTGCTGCTATGAACATTGGGGTGCATAGGTTCTTTTGGATTGGTGTTTCAGGGTTCTTAGGATATAATTCTAGCAGTAGAATTGCTGGGTCAAAAGGTAGATCCATTTTTAGTTTTCTTAGAAAATTCCATACTGCTTTCCATAGTGGTTGTACCAGTCTGCAATCCCACCAACAGTGCACTAGGGTCCCCTTTTCTCCACAACCTCTCCAGCACTTGTTGTTTGTTGCTTCGTTTATGATGGCTGTTCTGACTGGTGTGAAGTGGTATCTTATTGTGGTTTTAATTTGCATCTCTTTGATAACTAGCATTATTGAGCATCTTTTCATGTGTCTCTGGATCCTCTGTATGTCCTTGGAGAAGTGTCTGTTCAAGTCCTTTGCCCATTTTTTAACTGGGTTGCTTGTTTTCTTAGAGTGGAGTCGTGTAAGTTCTTTATATATTTTGGAGATTAAACCCTTGTCTGAGGTATCATTGGCAAATATGTTTTCCCATAGAGTTGGTTCTCTTTTTATTTTAATACTGTTTTCTTTAGCTATGCAGAAACTTTTTATTTTGATGAGATCCCATTTGTTTATTCTTTCCTTTATGTCCCTTGCTTTAGGGGACACATCAGTAAAAATGTTACTGCATGAAATATCTGAGATTTTCCTGCCTATGTTCTCCTCTAGGACTTTAATGGTGTCACAGCTTGTATTTAAATCTTTTATCCACCTTGAATTTATTTTTGTGTATGGTATAAGTTGGTGCTCAACTTTCATTTTTTTTGCATGTAGCTGTCCAGTTCTCTGAACACCACTTGTTGAAGAGGACATTTTTACTCCATTTTATGTTGCTGCCCCCTTTGTCAAATATCAATTGACCATAGAGAATTGGGTTTATTTCTGGGCTCTCTGTTCTATTCCACTGGTCCATGTGTCTGTTTTTGCGCCAATACCAGACTATTTTGATTACAGTGGCCTTGTAATACAGTATGGTGTCAGGTATTGTGATCCCTCCTACTTTGCTCTTCTTTCTCAAAATTCCCAGTTGGATTCTTTACAGAAGTTGCCGTGTGTCTTTAAAATTCCTATAGAAATTCAAGAGACTCAGAATATCCAAATTAATCTTGAAGAACGACAGCATTAGAGGACTCAGACTTTTTTACATTCCAAACTTACTATAAGGTTAAATAATTGAAGTAGCATGGTACTGTAATAAGAAAAGATACAAAGATCAACAAAATAAAATGAAGAGTCTGAAAATAAACCTTTACATTTGTAGTCAGCTGATAATCAGCAGGCAAGACAGTTCAATGAAAAAAGTCTTTTCAATAAGTGATTTTGGGTCATGGATATCAATCAACATGTAAAGTAATTATGTTGGACTTCTACCTCATACCATATATAAAAGTTAACTTGAAATGGATCGAAGACCTAAATAGTTACAACTATAAAAGCTCTTAGAGGAAAACAAACAAACAAACAAAAGACATAAATCTCTATGATTTTGAATCAGTCAATTGTTTTTTTAAATATGGCATCAAAAGCACAAGATAGAAAAGCAAAAATTAATAAATTGGATATAATTAAAAATAAACACTTTTATTCTGTAGGTGAAATCATCCGGAAAGTAAAATGATGACACACAGAATAAGAGAAAATATTTATACATCGTATATACTAGAAGGGACTTACAGCTAGAATATATAAAGAACTCTTATGAGTCAATTAAAAAACCCAAAATAATCCAAATAAAGAATGGGTAAAGGAGTTGGATAGACATTTCTCCAAAGAAGATAAACAAATAGTCAATATACACATGAAAAAATATTCAACATCATTAGCCATAAACATAACTCAAAACTACAATGAGGTACCACCTCACAATCATGAGGATGAATAAATAAAAAAGTCAGATAATTGCAAGTGTTGATGATGATATGGAGAAATTAGAGCCCTGTACACATGTAGAGAATGTGAAATGGTACAATCACTGTGGAAAACAGTCTGATCATTTATTTCTTAGAAGGTTAGATATGGAGTTACCCTTTGACCTGGTAAATCTACCCCTAGGAATATACCTAAGAGAATTGAAAGTATATGTCTACCTAAAAACTTTTATGTGACTAATTCATTGCAACATTATTAATAATGGGCCAGAAGTGGAAACAACCAAGATGTCAAAAAATGATAAATAAAATGTAGTATGTCCATAAAGTGGAAATGAAGTATTTACACAGTACACAATATAGTTGGAGTTCCTACAGCATGGACAAACCTAGAAAACATGGTAAGTGTGAAAAGCCAGACACAAATGTTCATCATGTAGTTGTCACTGTGATATGAGTGGGTTGAGTAGCTTCTCTAAGCAGCTTCAGTGTCCCAGATACTGAGTTGTACATACCAGAAGGCAGACAAACTTATAAACAACTTAACATGAAGTTAAATAAGTCTATGGCATTAATCAAGTATGTGATTGGAAAACATTTCAAAGAACACATAGGTTATATTTCAAATGGTTTATAGAATGAAAACAAACATAAAAAATAGAGCTATGCATTCTTATATTGGAGACTAAAGATGAATTTTCACCTGTAACATTGAAATGCCTGTAAATTCAGGCAAAAACTATCTACCTCAACTTCAAGTAATTGAAACACTTATCTCTTTCTAAGTGCACCAAAGATCTTTTACTGAAAAGAATCAAATTTTTGAATGCAATTTTTTTTCTTGTATTCTGTACCAAAAACTGAGAGTTTCCTAAAAAAAAAAGAATTGCCAGTTGGTATCAGTAGGCCATGAGTTCTCCTTCTATGTGTTCTTGTTCCAAGTTTGGACCTTATAAGAAGGTGGTCCCTCCCCCTTACTTGGTCCTATAATTCCTGGATTGAGATGATAAGAATTGGTAGTAGCATATGTATACTTGTTGGCTCGTGTAGTTCTACAGCAATTGTATAAAATCAGCATTATTATAGCTCTAATTTACAGATGTGGAAATTAATGACCTGGGAGATTAGGTCTCTTACCCAAGGCTAATGCATGCAGATCTCAAATTCTGTCCAGGGATCATGAAGACTATTCTCCCTGCATAGTAGCCGTATGAACTAGAGTTATGGATTCCATGGCCATAGTCTCAGTTTTACTTTCAGCATCACTTAATCACCCTTGGATGGTTACTATCCGTTCTCTGTGAGGCCGAGACCCTGTAGACCAGAGGGTGAAAACTTCCTTAAGGAAAAGATCTAATATTCAAGTTGTAAATCAAAGGCTGTACTAAAAAAAATAAAACACTGTTCCAATTATATAATTTTTATCCTGAAAAAGGACAGGACCAGAAAAGACAACATAGTTGCTAAATGGCTAAGATATAAATTGCATTTATGAGTGTCCAAATGGTAAGCCTGGAAGCCTTGGACTTCCTCTGGCGAGAATCCTGCACCTTTATTATTATCGGTGCTTGTTTCTTTGCTCTTCATAACATCAGGAGTCCCCAGAGGGACATATTCTATTTTGGAGGCAATGAAATGCTATAGCTGAAGCAACACTGAACATATCCTCCTTTCTAGAATGCCACCAGAGCCACACAAACCTTTAGGATATGGTCCCCAGGGAGGTTGCAAGTCAATATTGGGCCAGGTCACAATGGGCTTCCTGACATTCATGGCCTAACAATGTCCTCTTTGTGTCCACACTGTATATATATATAACCCTCAGTCAGTGTTCTTGTTTCACGTCCACTGTGGCCCTGTTGCAGTGTGCATGAGATACACACTAGACGGCAGACAGGAACTCCCATGAAAATCCCCTGCGCAGCTTCCCAGCCATGCTGGGCAATGCCTGCACATCTCCAGACCACATTTAGATTATTTTACTGTTGTTTTTTTAATGTCAGAGGAAGAGCAAATCAGCAAGTACATATTTAAGAAATAAAACTGTTAAAAATTGTGTTTTTTGGAAATTACAATATTAATAATGCCACTTTGAAGATAGGAGACCCATGTGTAAATTAGCTGAGGAGAAAAATACCTGAAAAAAAAAAAAAACTTTTGTTGGAGAGAAGGAATAATCTTTATACCTTAATA
This sequence comes from Anoura caudifer, assembly GCA_004027475.1. NCBI lineage: Eukaryota > Metazoa > Chordata > Mammalia > Chiroptera > Phyllostomidae > Anoura > Anoura caudifer. The sequence goes on along the minus strand of PVKU01004271.1, from coordinate 108,593 downwards.
CATATGCATGAATCTACATTATTTTATGCCTGGTATTATTAGGCTGATATTCAATATTCTTGACATTCCATTGCATTGAAGCCTTGTTGTTGAAATTCTGACTCTGAGTGCATTCATTGCAAAGGGCTTTCTGGATAATTAGCTAATAGCTCCTATGGGGCAGGCACGAAACCCAAACAGTATGATTATCAGTAAGCTCTTCAGAATTGAACAAGCTGTGCAGCAAGATTCTCCCTCTGTGTTTGTCATGAGAAACTCCAACATACTTAATAGCTCAAGGGACCAGCAATGCCAAACTGACACTCTAGCTGTGTGAACCCTCAGGTTTGAATTATTATTATCACTCCAGCTCTTTTAACATGGTTTGGAATCATCGCTGCTTTCACTGGGGGTCTTGTGCCAGCAGTTAATTACAAAGCCATGAGTGTGTGGCTGCTCTTGAGACCCAGCAGCCAGGCAGTGCATTCCTTAAAATCACTCTTGAATTTACCAATGGCCTTCCATGAGCTTCTTTCGCAGGAGGATGAGAGTTAAGCTGACAGGTGGGCCTACAGATTAATGTTTGCTGTTTGTTTCATCATGCTACCAGTTTTAACACTTAACAAATGATAAAGCGGTTTTCTCTCTGTTCTTACAAAGAAAAACAAGAAGATATTCTCAGGTGCAGGCTTGTAAACCTCCTAAGGAGAGATTTTTTTCCTTGCTCTTTTTTCTTTATTGCCAGAGCAAATGGATCAGGATCTAATCTGCTTACAACTGAGGTACCTGCACAGAGATTCTGTTGTGATCAGGAAGGATTATCTTCAGCAGCTCAGACACTTAAACTATTCCATTTCATTTTTGTTGTGTCAACCAAAGTGGCAGATACTTTTGTCAAAAACCATTTCCAGAAACTCAGTGTACCTTTTGGGGATTATATGTACAGAACATGTAACAGCCAATTTGAAACTATGGTAATAATCCCTTACATGCTCACAAAAGTGAAAATGAGTTGAATGTTTATAGGCAACCTCCTTCTGCCCTCTCCCAGTTGGAAACAATTTTGCAATTTATAGATCATCTAAAATAACCACAAGAGGTATTTTTCCAATGCATATAAAATCTTTAACATGGAGGCTTAGCAGCTAAAATATTTTTTAAAAATAAGAACTTTGCATGGTAGCACATGTCAGTAACACATCTATAGACGAGCTAGTTAAATCATGCTGAGATTTATCATTGAAAAGGATCTGTCAAATTCCTGCCTGGATGGAACCTGATGCTGGGCCCTTGTATAGTTTCTGACATTCAGGAATAGATGGCAAAGGGAAAACACAAACACCAGAGAAAGTAAATGATTTAATTTTTTACTTGATGGCAGTCTCAGCTTTCTCTGCAGCATCCGTGATGTACAGACCCACTTTGTTAATGGCTGGCTCATTTATCCCTACGTACTTGCATTGCTGTCTCACAGACCTGAGCTCTCTGAAGAGAGGCTTTGGGGACCAACATTAGAGCACAAAGACTCTGATCACAAAGGTCAGCTCTGGGCTCAAGCTTTGGGAGGGACATCATTAGTTTCCACAGTGATTTCCCAATTTTCTATTTTTTTAAAGCACAAACACACAGAGATAGTTACACTCATGACCTAAGACATATACTCTATTTACTCCAGGAATTATAAAAGATAAACATAACCTTTACACTCAAGTAGTTTAAATCATTTCTCAGAGAGCACATAAAAAATAATGGTACTGAGATGCTGCTTCTGTTTCTAATATTGCTATAAAATGATCTAGAACAATGCTTTTCAATCAAAATGGAATGTGTGCCACATATGCAGTTTTTTATATTCCAGTAGTTTCACTATAAAGGTAAAAGAAAAAAAGTCAAATTAATTCTAACAATATATTCTACTGTAACACTGTTCTAAAATATCATTCATCTTATAAGCAAAATAAAAAATTGAGAGATTTTACTTTTTTGTACTAAGTGTTTAAAATTTTTGGCATGTTTTACACTTAGAGCACATCTCAACCTGGACTAGCCACATTTCAAGTGTTTGTCAGTGGTGGCTGTTATATTGTGCAGCACAGACCTCGGTGGCAAAGTGTAAATTCTGGACTTCTGTTGATGTAGGCGATGAATTTGATCACATTATTTTATGCATTATTCATCCCACTGTTACTATTTTTATTTTTGACTAAATTTGTTTAAGATTCTGCTTCCTCATGGTTTATTTTCTAGGTTGCAGTGTTATCATGTGGTGTCTTCTTCACAAGAGGTGACATACTTTAATTGAAATAGGCCTTATTAAGAAAAGGCTGTGACTTTCCTTAAGGATACCTGAAGATTCTGTTTGCTTGGGAACATAAAGAAATCAAAAGCTTAATTGAAAATTAGGTTTGAAACAAAAATACACAATTCATCACAAAGTTCTGACTAATGCAAATCCTGCAGAATACAGTACTAGGTCCCTACTGTAGATTTCCGTGCCTTTCATCTGCTGGACTCTGTCCTCTCATAGAGCTTCTTTGCTCTCCTGTCCCCTAAACCCACCCCATGATCTAGTCCTACTGAATTATTTACAGTCCCCATAATGTAATCATACACAAGTCTATAAAGCAGGCACTTTTACTACTCTGTCACAGGCAAAGAATTTAAAGTTCAATGGGGTTCAATGACTTGCCAAGGCTAATACATGTGCTGAGTAGTAAAACAAATATATGAATCTTCAACATCTGCACTGAGCACAGCCCTCTCCACAGGAGGCAAGTAGACTTAGGCCCTGCAGCCTTTTGGGGAAGGGTGTCCTTGGCTGCTCAAATGATACAGTACAAGTAGCCAGACCAGTCTTGGTGATTGTTCACTTGTAGCTTGCTGCTCTGCATGAGACAAATGAAATATTTTACTATGGGAATTTGACTTGTATTTTGCAGTAGAATAATATACACATTCACCAAATACAAAGAGGCAAAAAATTATGGTTTGATTTCCATTTCAAATCATATGAAGTATTTAACTTCTGTTATTTCAAAGGCAGATTGGTCTAAGAACTTGACAAGGTAATTTGAGGGAGCATTACAATTGATGCCTTTGAAACTACTGTTGTGGCTTTGGGTTTTTCTCATATTGTGTCTAAAAACCTACTGTTTTATGTGGGTGAATAAAAAGTTGTTTTCACTTAGAAAATTGCTGGTATTAAAGGAATGAGTTTGTTGTTAGCAAACATTTTGAAGGGAAAGAGCACCATTGCTGCCACTATGCTCACTTTGTACCTGGACCTACTGATGGGAGGAGTGCAAGAGAAAGATTTGGAGCGCACTCACCTGAGATATGAAGATTTTCACATTCTAGAGAAATTGCAGAAGTTGCATCTGTGTACCTCTCCTTCAGACTACCTTGTCAACAACTGTCTAGTCTTATTTATCTTAAGTTTCTGCCCAGCATCCCAGAGCATTAATCATTGCTCACAAATCAGTATAGATTTGTACCTGAAGCTATCTCACATTTCACACAAAGTTTTTGAATGGAGGTTGTAGCCACTGAGACTTCCTGTCATGACTGCCTTTGGGCCTCCCCAGAGTAGGACAGAAGTACAGCAGCCTTATATTTCTACCTGATGCAGATACACAAATAAACGAGGCCTGCAATTTTTCCTCTTCAGTTAATTGTTTTAGGGAATTCCCATAAGGCCATGGAATTGAGATGAAAGGGAGATGGCAAATCATTTGCAACAAGTATCGTGACAGTCTGAGTTACTTGCCAGTGCTAGTTACTTGTGCCATTTTATAAAGAAATGGTTGGAACATGTGTCCTTTTATGGACAGGTAGATTGTATAACACCCAGTGTGTGACAGCCAGTCCTTTGATATACTACAGTTGTGCATTCATTCACTACCAGGAACAGTAGCTGTCTATGTGATGCTTTTCAAAAGGAGAATAATTTTCAATATAAAAGAGAGAGATTTTACTTTCAAATAAAAAAAAAAAAACCTCACATTATGATTCTCCTGGGACTTGCAACAGATCTTCCAATATCATTGGGCCTTTTGAGGCATAAGGTCCCTGAGGCAAAGCCTGCAGAACTTGTTGCTGAGCCTTTAAAAAAAATTCTCACCCAAGGATAGGTTTCTATTGATTTTAGAGAGAAAGAAAATGAGAGAGAGAGAGAGAGAATGAAAGAGAAAAAAAAACATTGATATGAAAGAGAAACATCAATCGGTTGCCTCCCGTATGCTCCCTGACAGGAAATCGAACAGATGACTTAACTATATTTCCTGACTGGGGATCAAATTCACAACCTTTTGGTGCATGGGAGTACACTCCAACCAACTGAGCCACCTGTCCAGTGCTTGTTGCTGAGCCTTTAAAAATTTTTCTTATTGCTTGATTGGTTGGTTTTGCCCTAGTCTTTATTCAAGTTATCTGTTGTATTGGTTACTGGGCAAGTAAGTCAAAACACCATGCCCAAATATAGAATATATTGCCTCTAAACTGCAAACAGGACTACCAAGTATTGTATTTTTGTATATGGTGGTCAATGCAAGATGTAGAAATGCATCTCTTATTTTAGAAAAGACATCATAGCATGCCAAAGAATCTTCACTATGTGGTAAGTCCCTGAATCACTTAATCCTTTCCATACATAAAACTAAATAAGGCATTTGGGATGTGCCCAACTTCCTTTATACTGTGTCCAGTTATTTTAATTTCACCAACTAATGGATCTCTATAATGTTTTGTTGGTTACCAATACAATCCAGTCTCTTCTAGACCAACTTTGTCCACTAGAAGCACAATGTAAAAAGTACATGCAAGCCACATTTGCCACTTTACATATTTTTAAATAAATGAAGGAAATTAATAATATATTTTATTTACCTCAATGCATTGAAATATTATCACTTCAACATGTAATCCATACATTAATAACCCACTTTAGTTTGTTATACTAAGACTTAAAAACCTAGTATGTTCTTTATTCTCACAACACATCTATATTTGTGCCAGCCACTTCATTGGTGGTCAATAGCCATATGTTGCTAGAGGCTACCAAACTGGCCAATGCAAATTTAGGCTGTATTATAACAAAGAGCAGAGGAGTTGATGAAAACCTTACTTTTAGCTTTCTCATGTGATGTTTCTGATTACCTGTGCTGATGTTAATGGGGAAAACACTGTTTGATAATATATAGCTGTCAGGGGCTTTGCTTATTTTTGCAATAAGGACTTAACATCTTTAACTACAGATGTGATTGCATCATCACCTGATAAATTTTGCAGCAATACACAATAGAACCTGTTCCCACAATCCATATGACCTTGTATTGTCTAAAAAGACAAATTAAATAGATATATAATAGGAATAACTATTCTTGCACCTCCCAATTTTTTGATGGTTGCAAAAACTGTGTAATTTCCTTAGGAGTGTGGTATTGCTTTTGGTTCACTATCTTGTCAATTATTCTGTTACTAAGTATGTCTATTCTCACTATGCATTTGGAGTTTGGGGAAGTAACCACAGGATGGGTCTGTCCATACTCTTACTGGGCTCCCTCTGAGATAAACTCATGCCAACACCCCATCTATCATTCAGCTTCTATAAACTACCATTTTGACCAGTATACTACAGGGGTATTTCTAGTTTCTGGATTTGACAACTTAAATCCAGTAATAATAATCCTTAGAAAATCTAGATACACACTTCCTTTTTCCTAGGGCAATCACCCTGATAAATGGCCAAGGTCCCTCTAAGGAAGTACTGAAAGAAGAATCACCATATATATAGAGTCCTATCTTAATTGGGCCTTCCATTAAAAAGGCTTCCTATCTAAGAACAGATCTGAGAACTACATAAGCTGCCATAAATCCCCACAACAAATTCTACAAGGGGGGAGCCACATTGGGTAAGGTTATCTTTCAATATTTTTTCTAAGTGTTCTTTACATTTAATTTGTTTTTCTTATTCTTTTTCTCTTTTTATTTTTTAAAAATATAATTTGTTTCATTTTATTCAGAGTAGAAGAATTTTGAATAGGAAAGTTCTTCCTGGACCAGTAATAGTGGGGTTTCCATGAGGAAAGAGTCTTAGATTTCAAGGCTTTTAATTTTAGGGCTCTCAGGAACTCTACCTGGTACACAAAAAAGGTCCTTACGACACAGACCTATGACAGTGGATGAGGTATCTAGGCCACCAAGAGCAGCAGTAGCATAGCTGCTCCCCATGTGGAGCCTTTCTCTCCTCTCCTGTGCCTCAACAACAGACTGCTTCCTACAAATATGGTGTTTCTGCCTCATATCTTTCCTTTCTTTTTTCGTAATCCTTACCCAAGGGCATGCTATTTGATTTTAGTGATAGGGGAAGAGAGGGAGAGAGAGGGAGAGAAACACTGATGTGAGAAAGAACTATCCATCAATTGCATTTTGTACAAATCCACAACCTAGGCTTATGCCCTAACCAGGAATTGAACCCATAGCCTTTCAAGTTTATAGGGCAGTACTCCAATGAACAGCCATACAAGCCAGGGCTCTACTCAATTTTTTCTTCAGTCCTCTTTACCAAAATGAGTCCCCCAAAGATTTCATAGCCAGTTTTGTTTGTATACCAAGTTTCTATTGCCTCAAACAAAGAATATGTTTTTTTTTTTCTTTTAGAATATGACCCTTGCTTTGGAAAACTGAGTAGAGAACTGGGCTTGGGGAATTTCATCTGACATCTTCAGCCTAAGGCATATTCTCTCTCAGTCTCTGTTGGCCTCCTTTTCTACTCACAGTCTTTCCTCAATATTGCAATTTGAGTTTACATGTTTTCCATTTTAATGGAGTGCAGAGGTTGACTTTTCTTTGTTGTTATTGGTAATTTATAAAGTTAGAAAGAAGCAGCAGCATCTGTATGTGTCCATTTTAGTATTGGAACTCTGGACTGGGAAATCCTGATTGCATTGACTAAAGGGAGCAGATAGTGTGTAGATACTGAAATTTCAAAATAGGGAGCATGAGAATCCAATAGGGCCAGGAGGAGGCAGAAAGGAAAAGGGTCTAAAACAAATTTAGAGTAGTGTCTTCCCACATCTTTGCCACATAGAGCTTGTCAGAATTCATAAAACATATTGAAACAAATGTGCAAAGCTGCTTACACCTAGAGAACACCAGCCTAAAGGCTCTGGCTCCAAGCTGCCTTATAACTGAAGAGATCAATATGTCAACATCTTGTGACCATTTCCAGCACAACAATTTGCACTAGTGAGGAGGCAGTAGAAGAGTAGAAGATTAGATTTGGTGAGAACTGTAATATAGGTTCCTCTTATTTGGGACATAAGAATAGGAAAAATAATAAAATATATGGATTTTAAGGCAGAGAGGAGATATGAGATGCTAAATGATAATTACAAGATTAGTTGAAACCGACTCATCAGACCCCACAAATATTGTGAAAAAAAAAAAAACTGATTACAATTGTTACATAGTAATTATAAAATGACATGAAGAAATAATCTCTTAACTTTGGGTTTATTCTGTCATGGGCATGTCAACATAATTTTAAATTTTGAAAGAAATTTAGATTATTTCTTTAGCATGTCATTTTTCCAATTTTGCAACTCATACTAGATATTTTAGTTTAGTGTTTTTAGCTAATTTATTCAGATAATCACTCTCCCTTGCACATGTGTAGGTGGACACATGGGTGAATGTGTGGGTGACATTAAAGGAGACCAGGTGGAAGGAAAAAGCAAGAGGTCAACCCTTTATTGTCAACCACTACACCATTTGGAGAGTGCTGAAGACCAAAGGGAAATGATAGATGTGTTGTCTCATTCAGTTTCTCTTTACATGCCATGATCTGCTACCCAGTGTGATGTTGAGAGTCACGGAGCACACAGAGGAGGAAATGTGGAATAGGGAGAGGAAAAATTTTAACCATAATTGCTTCCTGTCTGCATAACTTCAGCTTTTCCAAGGGAGCTTCAAAGAGAGGGAGAATAAGTAGAATAGTATAAGTAACTTCATTTTTTCACCAAAGCTATTTTCCTTAGAAAAATCTAACTATTGGAATTCTATTCACAATTGTTTATACAATTTAAATAGGAACCTATCATGAGCCTCAGATTATGGTATAATAATTCCTAGTCATTAGATACCAGAGGACATAATCATTGTTCTGAGTGAATTCTTATCATATTTTCCATTATACTATTATTATTAAAGCAATATTTTATACATCACACTTACCTTCATTCTTTTTGATTTGATTGTTCTTTTGGTTTGCAAATTAAACAGTAAGCAATGTAATGTTTTAAACGTGAGAGTTAATCTAAATATTTTATTACACATATTTTGTGAGCCAAAGAAGAAAAACAAAAAAGGTGATACAACTGAAAACTTCAGTTAAAAAACAATCTGAGGTGCGTAGCCTGGTGGGAACTGTAGCAGGAGACAAGGGGCATGGAGCGAGCAGGGGTGGTGAGCCAACTCCGGGGCCATGAAGCTTTGGGGAGGAGCATCAAGCTATCTTTTTAGAAGTCCAGAAGAAGGTGTTCCTTCAAGCCTACCCAACAGGATGGCACTGAATATTTTTGGACCAACTGAAGAACCTCAGAACATTCCTATGAGAACCAACTGCCCAGGTGGGGAAGGAAGTGGTATCTTTGAGGAATCAACACCTGTGCATATAAACAGCCTCTGAACCCACCTGGTGGTAAAACTAGTGACATTTTTGGGGTTGCCAGTGACAGTCACTTTACCCTTGGCAGACCCAAACAAACTGAAGGACCACTTGCTCTTGTGTGAAGAAGACCCAAAATTGGACCTTAAAGCCTCAAGGAGTACCTTGCCCAGAAAAGAGCCAGGTGAGAAAGGTGGCAGAGAGAAGCAGACCATGCCTGGGGGCCCCAGCCCCAGCCCACAACCCAGGTTGACAGACATGAGCCCTGGTTGGGCCCATGGCCTGGATTTCACAACAAAGTTCTGCATCCACATGGAGGCCAGTCCAGCATCTCCTTCTACTAGAGAAGCTGTTGCTTCCCTGTAGCTAGAGAAGAGACTCAAAAGATACGATTTCAAATATAGTTTCCTTTAGCCCAAAGGAACAAGAGTTGGGAGAGGGTCTGTTACATATCTGAAGCCACTGCTCAGGATCCATTGCTACTATGGGAGCTGCAGAGGACCTCATCTTCCAGACTGTGGAGAAACATATCTTTGTGGAGAAAATGTGATTCCTTGGTGAACACTTATTTGCAATTTTGGATGTGAGAGGAACTCTCAGATGGGCTGGGTAGGGAGCTGATGCAAGGCCATGGGAACCTGATGAAGTAGGATCTTCCATGTCCTTGTTGTATCAGCAACTTGACAACCAATTGGGTATCTAGAAATCACCTAACATAGTAGCAGAGTTTAAAGTCTTAGAAAGAAATCCCAAAACAATGCTGGGCGTAAGCCAAAATACTAGTCTGTATTCTTGGGACTCCTATTGTTCAACCCCAAGGCCTCCTTTGCTCTCAGGAACAGTGTATTCTGCAGTCTTTTCTTAAAACATCTTGATTGCTTTTCCTCTGCAACTGTCAAAAAAAAAAAAAGTTGTTCTAAGTCTTATATTTTATGGAGAGATTTTTACCCTCATCCTATGTGGTGATCTGACAGGAATCTCTGCCTTTCACTCACGAGGGACTGGTCTTAATCTATTCACAGACTGGTTTTGCCTGTCAATTGTTTGTTTCTTTTTTTTCCTCTTACCCCTAAGTCTTGACTTTGCTCTTCATCAGTGATGTGAACAGTTCCTCTGTCTGAAAGACCCACTGACTTTTGTGAGTCTAAAGCTATCCAAATGCATCCAGGTAATTGTGTCACTTAAATTTTTCATGCATCTTACTTTATTCCTGTTTACATTGGGCAGAAGAGATAATTGAGAACCTCGGATTCTGAGGTATGAATTCTTTAATAATACCCAAGGAGCTATACTTAAACAGCAGCTTTACATAAGTGACTATTGACTAGTCTATTTCTCACATCTTTTTAGAAAAGAAGTTATTCAGATACACCAAAGAAGAAGAAAAGTTTGCTTAGGCCACCCTTTATAAATCTATGAAGGACCTCTGGACTATATTCTTTTTCCAGAAGAGACTTGGAAACCTTAGGCTAGGAGATTTATTAATTTTCAACAAAGCCTCAACTGGACAGTCAAGTCACTACTCTGTCAGATAGTTTCTCTCATTCAGCCTCCTAAGGGGCGTGTAGTCTCCATTCATTCATGCTGGACCAATAGTTACAGAAGAGAGGGTTTGTGTGGTAGTGGCTTTTGTTAGGAGTGGCTACAGTGCAAATGCTGGGTGGTAGAAACGTCTTCATCATTATTAGAATTGAGAAAATAAACAGCTGGTTTAATTATAATCACAGTGGCTGAGACACTAAGTGACTGCAGGAGATGCCTGACAAACCCCACTTCTTACATTCAGCACATTGAGGGGACCTGCACATGGCTTTGTCAAACAAAGAGCTTCCCTCCTTTCAGATGTCTTGCTGACTTTGGAGCCAAGAAATACTTATTCTGTGTGACTTTATCAAATACTTCCTGTCTCCTCTATGCTTCAAATGGTCATTTTTAAGAAAGTTGTTTGGAATTCAGAGCATTTTTCCCCATTAAAAAATGTTGTTAAGTATTGGTTAGCTTTTAAGCCCAAATACACTAACTTGTTTAACTTACAATGAGATGTGCTGATGGTGGAAAGGAGCTGCCCTTATAACTACATTTTATTTTTCATATACAAGAAAATGATTTGTGAATTCCAAATTGAGTTGCTAGGAAGAACCCTGACATTGTACTGCTGGCCCTTGTGGCTTCACCCCCACTGTCATCCCAATGAGAAGAAGAACTCTCCAGCACCATCCCCTGGCAGGGATTTCTGGGATGGAGATGGAGGAAACCAAATATGGGAAGAGAGGTCTGGGTGGGGCATGAGGAAAGCAGGAACTATGGTAAGAGCATTTGGGTAGCAGTGACATCTCCAGCCTTACTTTTCTCTTCATCATTCCCCCGTTTTCCTCTCTAGGGCTATAGGAGTGGGTTTTGAGTGACTAGGTAGACTGGTCATCTACACAGAGAGAAGCAGAAGATGAGTTTCTGCTCCTGTAATCCCAATGGGGTTGGTCATCTGTATTTGGAAAATGCTCTAGACATTAGGGTCTCTGTATTTGGAAGATTCATTAACTATTAGCATCCTGTTCTCAACCTCTAAGCTGCATTGAGAAATTACCAGTCTGTATTTTTATTAAGCCTTAAAACTTTATGTGCATTTCAGGCCAACTTTTTTTCTAGAGCTGTATCAAAAACAGCAAACCTGTACTTACATCACAATGTAGGTTTGTTAAGTACATTTGTTATTTTCACAAGGCAGAATTGTGTATAACAATTGAATTAAACTTAGTGATCAAAAAACTCAATCTGTATGATTTAGTCATTCTTAAATTTTTCTAAAACTGAATTACCATGATAAGAATAAGACAGAAGAAATAAGAAATAAACATTTTCACACCCATTTTAATAGATCTGTCAATGCCTGTGTGATTCTAGTTTAAATCTAATTCCATTCATTTTAGTTCCTCATTAAATCAAACAGTGTTTGATTTTTTTATTCTTAATTTTTTCTCAGTATTCAGGAATTCGTTTCTATAGTATAATGTTGATAACATATGATTTTTAAGTCTGAATAGTCTTAAAATAGTTCATCTTAGATGAAACATTTTTAAGTAAATGTTGGAATTCTCATTTCTAGTAAATTAAGAAACTATGCCAAAGATAAAAACAATATCTTAAATTCATGGTAAAAAGTAGGAAACCCTGCAATTTCTGAAATTAACTATTAAACCAGAATGAATTACTCATTATTTTAATTGAATATTATTTTGAGAGTTAAGAGGGGTGGATTATAATTTCTTAAAGAGGTAGCTATTAAAAAAGTCCAAAGGATATATTTTGCCCTATTCCTTACTGGTCATAAAAGTTATTATAATTAAACTTAATTTCATTACCAAATTATAAGTACTAAACTGATGTTAAACAATATTGCATGCTTGTGGTAATTCCTATGAGTAATAATTTACATACTATTTTAACCAATATTAAGTGAGTCCATATATATTCCTCATACATATTATGACAAAAGGGCTTCCTATTTTTTTATGACTGACTAAATTTTGCATATTCTGTAGCAGAAGTAGGAAATAGCCATTTGGTCAGACAATGAAAAGTCTCTTGTATCCCTATACTTAGAGGAACAAACATTTACTTACCAGATGCCATGCTAAGGGCTTTATATAAGCATCACATTTTATACTCACCATGGTACTATGATAGGTACTGTACTATCATTTCCATTTGTATTGCTGAAAAAATTGAGACTTAGAAAATTTTCAGATCTTGTCCAAGGTTACAGAACAAGGATTCAAGTCAAGTTTTGTTACCTTATAAAAATCATGCTTTTCATCATTCCTTATTTTAGTAATTGACATGTCAGCCATGAAAATGTGCCGCTCACATCTGCAGAGAACTGCATATTTGTTTGCTGGCTCTGCTGCTACCACTCTAAGATCCATCCCTCATTCAGTATGATCTCTTCCAAGGGGCAATTTTGGGGCTTAAGGGCTTTCTATTAGCCTAACTGAAAATTTCTGAGAACCATGCAGCTGTCCAAGATGTTCCCTACTTAATCCCCTTTCTTCCTTCTCTACTTCCACATGTATCATGCCTGCTGTATGGTCTGAGAAGCAATCCTACTTTTTCCTGCTCCTTCTTTCAATAAGTTTCCTGTATAAACAATCCTGTTTTGTATATATTTTCTGGAAGACATCAACTAACAAGATGTATTAAGGTGGTCTAACAAAACAGTAAATAACATGAGGGTTTGAGATAAGATCACTCACTGCCTCAAAGTGTGTCTGTATGTATGTACTCTAAGTCAGCCAGGTGTCCATCATGGAATACATGGAAATGTCTACCTTGGCACTGTAGCATCCAGAACCAATCTCTGGTAAATGTATTCAGGTCCAAGGGTGTGGATATGTGGGGAGCAACTTGGTTGGGTCAATGATGAGACCTTACATTGTCTTGAAAATAGATGATCTAAAAATTATGTTGAATAGAATTATGCAGGGACAGGATGCTGGGGATATTTATTTTCCTTCCAGAACAATGGTATTTTGAGCTTGAGACACTCAGTTCCCTGAGAGAATCTCATGTGGCCCTAACTTGCTTGTGCACTTCTAAGTGAACAGCACATGCTCATACTTTATGCTTTGTTTAGTGATTCATATTCCCTAATAGTAGACCATATTTGGGATCATTTTGAAGGTATTTTTCTCTCATTGTGTCTTCCAGTGAGGCATGCTGTCAAGGGTTACACCATTGCATTAATGATCTGAGGTAAGTGGATTTCTTTGATCATAGATACATACCAAATAGAACATTGAGTAAGTAATAAGTCCTGCCCCAAAAGAATAGGTTTTACTTATTCACAGACCTAAATATGATTATAGAGTTTATTTCTTTATCAGTGCTGAGGGATATGTTCCTTTGGGAATATAAATCTTTCTGTTATACCTAAAATTGATTAGATTGTAAAATGAGGATTCTTTTTCTTTACCTGGCACCCTGGAAAACATTCACCTCAGAGTCCATACACATTGATATATACAGTATTTATATATATGATATATATGATATTTGTATAACACACACAACACACACATATATGTCAAACAGGAAGAGCCAGGGTATATGCTTAGGATTGGATTTCTGAGAAGACTTGGTGAAGAAGGCTGGAATTAAATAAGCAAGAATTTATTAAGGCAAAACATATTTTTCCCATTTTTGGAAATGAGACTTAACACCTTGGCAAGGACCAAGGGAATGGGAAACTCACTCCTGTAATGGTCCTAGAAGCCTGGAGAAGATGACAGCCAATGCTGAGCAGAGAGAAAGGCCTGAGGTGCCTTGTCAAATGATAGAGAAAGAAATGAAAAACCTTACAGAGGTAGGTGAGCTGGAATGAATATTTTTATGCAACCAGAAGATCCACCAGGGGATTATGTTCCATAAAACAGTCCAAAGGATACATCATTCACCAAAGCCATAGAGAATGTGCTAGTGAGAGGGGCACCACTGCCACTAAGGAGCTCAGTGGTGGCTCCTCTGCACCAGGTCTCATGATAAGAGAGGCAGACCCAACTGGGCTCATTCTGTCATTTTATTCTCCAAACTTGTAAAGGCCTAGTAGTAGCACTTGACCACCAGAAGCCAGGACACCACAATTACTATGACTAGCATGGTCAGAGGGGGATCCATTGGGGTTTGGCCCACAGAGAGTTATAGAACTGTGTCATAGCTAATGACAACCCTGGAGGTAAAATAGGAGAGCTGATACGGATGCTAATTGATATCTATAGCCAAAAAAGCAAGAAGGCTAAGGGTACTTGTCCCCAGTAAAAAGTCACAATCCCCTCTTCATTTCTAGGACCTAAGCGGGTATTCAGGTTTGGGATTGACTACAGAAGTGCTCAGGTTCCTAGGAAGAAAGACCTTAAAAGGCTACAACAGTATATACTCTTAATGATTCTTTTAGTCTGTCTCAAAAAGACTTATGGCCATTTACTTGGGTGATATATACTGAGGAAAAATGAATACCCAAATATTTTGGGTACTACTTGGCTACGGGTATTAATTGATGTTATAAATAGATACCCAATGTGTCATCATCTTCTTTAAAGTGGGGACTTAGGAGGGAAGTTAGCAAAGTCCTGATGGCAGTTTTCAATAAATTTCAGCCCACAGAGTTCCAATTGTCTTTTCCCCAGATCCCAAATGTATGATAAAAATTGATGTAATTAGCAGTTGGAGTATCTTTGCATTTTTTCCTGGCCTGGGAAAAAGCCCAGGGAGAATCCTTAAACTGCCCATCTTAACTCCTACTCAAGACAAAAAAGAAAAGTTAATGTTATGCCCTAGAGGCAATGACAGAGATTAGTGCCTTCCTTTAGGACATCAAGCATGCGGGAGTGGTGGTATAGTAGGTTGAATGCTTCACCCCCCACCCTTCCCCCCAAAATGTGTTGATCCAATTCCCCGAACTTTGTAAATGCAACCTTGTTTGGGAAAAAGGTATTTGTAGATATAACTAAGTTAAAAATCTTGAGATGATATAATCTTAGATTATCCAGGTGGGCCCTACACCCTATGGCAAATGTCCTGATAAGAGGCAGAAGTGGCAGAAACCCAGAGAAGAGAAAGCAAGGTGAAAACAACAGAGCGATGTAGCCACACATCTTATAAGGAAGCCAGCAACCACCAAAAGCTAGAAGAGACAAGAGTGAAGTGAATTCTCCACCAGCCTCTTTGGAAGGAATACAGCCTGCCACCACCTTGATCTTTGGGCTCTGGCCTCCAGTTACATGAGAGAATACATTTTCATTGTTTTAAGCCACTGAGATTGTGATAATTTGTTATGGCAGCCTCAAGAAGCTAATTAGTCAGTCTGGTACCTGCAGAAATCTGATAGGTCTGAGAAGGTGAATGTTGACTCTCACAAGTTCAACCAGTCAGCAGTCTTGACCACAGCTGCTGTACTGGACATGGGGTGCTTACTGCATCAGATTAACAAGGCTTCAGGTGGATGGTGCCTGTCACTGCTTTGGCAGATACATTTGTGTTCCATTCCAACTGGAAAAGAGGATCAGAAATTGTTCATCTTCACACAGATTGAGCAAAAATATTCATTTACAGATTGCTTCTGGGTTTTGCTAACTTTTCTGTCCTCTGTCATAATATACTCTAATATGCTAGAGGCCTTGATAATACTATGTACTCTAGAGGGTAGGAGGTAAACCCAGTAAAGATTCAGGGACCTGACAATTCAGTAAGGTTTTCAGCATCCAGAGCTTATGCCATGGTGTAACATCTCATCCTAAGTAAAAGACAAACTGCTGCATCCTGCATCCCCCACCACAGAGAAGGAAGCCCAATGTCTGTTTGGTCTCTGAGGGTGCTGGTTGGTCTCTGAGGGTTCTGGATAGCCCAATGTCTATTTGGATAGACAAACTGCAGCATCCTGTATCTCCCACCACAAAGAAGGAAGCCCAATGTGCAGTTGGTCTCTGAGAGTTTTGGTTGATCCCCATGCCTGAAAATATTCTTCCAGCCCATAAACAGGTGAAACAAAATGCTGCTAGCTTCAACTGGTACTCAGAGGGAAAAAGGGCTCTGCAATAAGGCCAGGCTGGTGTCAAAGCATCCTATGAATTTGTCCGTGTCAGTGGTAGGAGAAGATGCAGCACAGAGTTAATAGCCAGCTCTAGTGTGAGAATCCTCATATAGGACCATGGTGATCTGAGCAAGTCCATGCCTTCTGAAGCAGGAAATCATACAGTGTTTGAGAAATGAGTGTATTTATATCCTGGTAGAGATGGAACATTTCACCACAAAGCATCAAATGACCATGGTATAGAACTGACCAATATTAGAAGACTTTTGTGAGAACTGGCATGTCTTAAAGCCATATATGACCAGCAAGGTTTCATTGTGAGGTAGACTTCGTACATCTACGGTTGAGCCTGAGTAGGACAAAAGGGTGTGAGTAAGCCCCTTGAGCAAGTAGCCCCTGTCACCTGTGTTACCCATTGTGTATTCACACTGCCCTCCCCCATCTCCAACCAATAGCCATACAGGGAGTGAGGGACCCCAGATGGTCCTCAACTAGTGTAATAAGTGCATAAAACTGGTGGCTCCAGTGGCAGAGATGGAGGGTACGTATAGACTCAACAACAGGAACCCATATACCAAGGCTGATCTAGGCACTGCTACCTCTGAACATCCAATTGTCAGAAGAGACCAATGCTGAGTCCTTCAAAAAGACATAATAGTCATAGAGAACAACCTGATACTTGGGCAGTCACCTACATTATGCGTTTTCTATTCTATAAGGGTAATAATTCAACTTTACTCAGAGACAGACCAATTCAGGGTATGGAGTCAGCCTTCCTGCCTGCTAATTCTCAGCTAACACCATATCTGAGACTGATATGAGGTCTGACCCAGAAGAACAGAGGCCCACACAGTATAGCACTCATTCAAGGGATCCCCTCACAGCAAAAAAAGGTGAGGATGGGCATATGACCAAAGGACCACTGTTCATATCACAATGCTACACCATCTGGAAGCAGTGTGGTTCACAGAACACTGGGACCGTTGTCAAAAGGACAGTTAAGTGCCAGCTCAAAAGCAACACTTTGAAGGATAGAGAGACATGCTTTACTATGTGATATGCATTAATTCAGAAATCTCTATATATTTTGTTTCCCATTAGAAAGAATATGTCTATTGTCATCTCTTTGAAGAACCTGCTGATGGATTTTGTGCTTTCCATCCATTCCCATAACTCTGTGCTGGAGTAATGGACCCCAGGGAAGGCACACTCTTTCCAGGGAACACAGCAAGGATCTTACTGAGTGATTTCAGCTATGACGAGGCATCGGGGGGAGGGGAAGTAAGGCAGTCTTAGTTTCCTGAGGTGTGGAGAGATGTGAAGTGATAACTAGCTTGAAGATTCCATATTGGCCTGGTTGAATCTTTCTCAGAACTCTGCTGCAGTTTGTCTCTTTCTATTTTCCCTCCTTTCTGCATTGTGTAATGGAAAGCTAAAGACTTTCCTCCAGCTGGCTCCTTTAAAAATTCTCTTGTGCTATTGCTCCAGTCTTGGGATCTGCTTCTTAGAGAATCTGAACTAAAGCACCGGAAATAAAATGTTATCTGTTTTAATGTTTTCTTTCCCAGTTGTTTCCTTCTGTATGCTAATGTTATACTCAGTGACCATATGAAAAGTATATTTCAAGTGTAATTATTCATAAGTGATTATATAGGTAGGATTGAACTGCATTGAATTATAAATGTCCATTTGGTTTGTCAGAGCACATAAAGATACTAGATTTCCAACAAATTTTGGGGCAAGAAGGACACTCAGGGGATTGTTGGTATTCTCTATGTCAGTTAGGCTTGCTTTTGTTTTTATTTTTTAATTATTGATTTCAGTTGTTTTAAATTAATTATTGAAATAACTATTTGTTTAAAATTTAACAATGGAAAACAATGTCAACTTTCATCAATAATATTTTAACCTATGATTTTCCAAAAATTTTCCTTAACATACAGAAGGTCCTTAAATGATGTCATTTCCTTCAATTTCCTTTTGTTAAACGTTGTTGAGAAAAAGAAATGATTATTGGTGGGGCTGCTGTCTGTGTGGAGTTTGTCCATTCTCTCCATGTCTGCGTGGGTTTTCTCCAGGGACTCTAGTTTTCTCCACATCTCACAAATATGCATGTGAGGTCAACGGGTTTGCTGACATTGTCCCAGTGTGAGTGTGGATGTGTGTGATGTGCCCCACGATGAAAGGGTGTTCTGTCCAATGTGAGTCCCACCTGGTGCCCTGACCTGCCAGGATAGCCTTCAGGTTCCTTGACTCTGAACTGGAATAAGTGGGCTGCAAAAGGATCATCTTACTTGTTTTTATTCATCTTTCTTAATGTATATATAGCTTACATTTCTTTCAATGTTTAATGTAAGAAGTATTTTCGGTCTTCATTTTAATATTTGGTGATGTTTTGTGAGCATATATGCTACAGGAACTTAACTCTAATTTATATCAAGGGTCAAATTGGTTTTATTATGTGTCCTTTTGCTATGTCATAGTTTCCAAGAACCTATCAACAATGTGAAGTGAGGTGCCTTATCACTAACTACTGCAGCAGATCTGTAAATAATTCCTGAAAAACTTCTTGTACTCTGATATTGATTATTATCTCTAACTTCTTTCCCCCCTGGAAAGTAGCAACTGTGTTATGGGTGCTCCCAAAGAAAGATTCTGCAGTCTAAAAGGGGGAAAAAATGTAGACAGCAGTCCTTTTAGGCCAGGACCAATGTAATTCAAAGGATTGGGAGGGTAAATTTTATAGTAATTTAAAAATATTAACTACAATTTTCCCTTATATTTTATTCCTAATATTAACATGCATTTTCATATGAAGTTTTATTTAACTCTCAATTAGAATATTAAAATCAATATTCTAACTCATGTTTCTGTTTAAAGTGTATAACACCCCTTCATTCTGGTGAGTTATAATTTACTTAACTGCTGTAGAACTTTATGAATGAATAGAGAAAACTTCACCATTAAGAATGTGTACTCTTTTTCCCAAATAAGAGGTATTTATGATGGATGATTAGGGAGGTAATCACTGTCACCGCCAATAGATGTGGTCTGAGAAAGGGGCTCCACCCTTCCAATCCTGATGGTTAACATTTTTCATGCAGGACAGTAATAATCATTTAGCATGTTTTCTAGAGGACAACACATAGATGACTCATGTTCCTTAAGCAACCTATCAGACATATTTTAACAAGGGTTACATAAACTTGGCACAGAAATAAATACCAGGAAGCTCCTCCCTATGCAATTTTACCAGCGTCATGGCTCTGAAGTACATTGGCCAGCCAGTTGTGATTAGTAGTATTATTGATCAACATTCTCCCAAATGGATATACAAAAATCAGATTCTCCATGAGCCTTGAAGACTCCTTTGTGTCTACAGTGTACAAACTAGTATGTACACATATGGTCATATCTGAAGTGTTGCAAAATTATGTGGTCAAAATGTCTTCTGTTTTTCCTTAACACTTCCTTTTTGGGCATTAAATTTCAAAAATGATCATTAAATAGTAGACATTTATGGTGAAAAAAACTTATGTTTTAAAGTATGTTTAATAACAATGCTATTGGTCTAAAATAGTAAACAGAGTAATAAAATTGAAACCCCTAATCTCCAGACTAGAAATATGCTGAAGTATTCTTGAAATCTCTTAGAGAACCTTACGCAAGCCCAGTTTGCTTAGCCTATGATGTATATGACTTAAGAAAGAACTGGGGAGAGACTTGGTTGCCCACCTGCTGTCTTCACACTATAGAGATAGTTATAAAAGCTCTCTCTTTCTTCATGTCTATGTCTTTGAGGCAAAGTTACAAGAAAAGATAGGGGGGTCTATGCAAACTTATTTTTAATGAATTAAAAATTAAATAAAATGAAATAAAAATTGGATGACTCGTATACTATTATTTTTAGTGATTTAAAATAATTCTTTTTCTCTCAATACTAAATGTGCATCTAAAACTTTTTGTGGTAGTCTGGCTTCATGGGGCATTCACCACTTGCTTCTGGGAAGCTTCCTTCAGCCATCAGTATGAAAATAAGAAGCCACTTCAAACTCACAGGCTATTTGCTGAAGGTCAAGATATGGAACACCATAGAAATGTTATTTTAATTCTATTTTGTTTGCTTTTATATATATTTTATATAGATCAATATTTTATATCTGTCAAAACCAATGTTTTTCTCTTCTCTTTCTGTTTGCATTGGTTGGATACAGATGATGTAAAACTATCAGGGTTGGTGGAGGCATGTGATGTGAGAAACCTGGGCTCTTTAAATCACAGGATGGAGGAAGGTCACCTGCTAACCTAGACTTCTGAGTTGGGAGAATGTTTGAGAAATAAAGCTCTATATTGTTAAGACTGTAACACTTTCAATCCATTTGAAACTGCAACTAGAATTCTAATATCCTTAGTTCAACACCTTCAACACTTATTTTTAAATGATTTTGAAGCACTGCTTTTCCTGTGGATTTATTTCGATACTTGGATTTCATGGCCAGCATAACTGAGAAAGATACTCCACAAAATTATATGTAAATCCAAAGACAGGAAATGCATCACTGTTTCTACTTACTGGATTTCAATACTGATTTTTCAGTGCCATTCATCTGCTGCAGAGTTTTTGTTGTTATTGTTGTTGAAATTCAGCTACTATGTATGTCAATCAGTTGTTCTTGAAAACTCACAAGGAAGGTGTACAGTTTGTATTTTAGCAAACAGAATGAATATTTATTGAAACTATTCATCTGGAGTTTTTATAGTGGTTAGAAAACTGTTTCTATTTTTTAACTTTATATTAAAAAATATTTTTATAGGTAGCATAGTCACAATGGTTCAACCTAACAACTTTTTGACTTTACAATGGTGCATAAGTAATATGCAGTTAGTAGAAACAATAATTCACATTTTGAATTTTGACCTTTTCCCAGGCTACTGATATGCAGTACATACTCTTCCATGATCCTGGGGCCGGTGGTGAGAGGCAGCTCCCAGTGTGATCACAAGGGTGGACAATGGACCCTCCACAGTGTACTGTGTTGCCGGCATTGTTTGGATATTGTGCTCTAAGCACACTTAAAGGTAGGCTAAGATGAGCTATGATGTTCTGTAGGTTAGGGGTATCAAATGCATTTTCAACTTGCAGTATTTTCAACTCATCATGGGTTTATACAGATATGCAGATGTCAGTTGAGGAATATCTGTATATTGTTTTTAATAGTTAATATCATAATAGGGATATATTTTCAGATATCCATTTTTTAAATTTTTTTTTCTATAGCATGGATTTCTTTTGAAAAGTAGCAACATTTTATACATTTTTAAGAGTCACTTTAATCTTTAGAGAGTGGTTAAATGCATTATTTTTTTTTAAATATTTGTGCTTGGTAGCATAACTTCTAATAGTATCAATAAATTGAAAATGTCTACAAATTTTGAATACCATGTTTTTATAAAATAAAAAAGTAGTGCTTTTAAGCTGAATAAGTCTTTTAAGTGCTTTGCCATGAAATAAGTTAATTGTATTAAAAATATTTAATGATCACTCCCTGTTCATTACAAAATGTTATAAATAGTCTACTATGGTTTAAAGATCATATTTTATAATTGAACTGTATACATGTAGATATAGATTCCATATTGTAGAACTTTGTGCATTCTTGGCTTCAGCTTCTTTGTTACAACAAATAATTCAGTGAATAAATATTATGAGAGGTTCTAGCTTTGTACCTGATGCTGATGTATTTTTTTTTAATTCCAGTCAAAGCAACTGCTTCATTAGGATTACACTTATACATCTTTTCCACAAAATATAATTTTTATTACAAGGATTATTCACTTTGTATATCTTCTCTGGTACCTGTTTCCTTTAGTGATCTACAAAAAGTGTTTTTTCTTGCATTTCTTAACTGCTTTGTAGGCTATTGAATCACCCACAACCATAACATGTTAGAAACATCTGTGTACTTCCAACTAACTGTCTAGTTAGCATTTGTTCAAAGCTGCATAACTTAATGTGTGCTATTTCAATTTTAGGCAATATTATCAATGTGTATTCCAGTAATATGGGTATTTTGTCACAAAAGTATACATTTTTGTGTGCTTTCATGGTCTTGTCCACTTGTACCTTTAGTCACTGTTGGTTGCTATAAGAGAGAAAACAAATGGTTCCCCAGCACTCTGTGGCTTTTTGTCTTCTGCTGTTAGTAAAAACAAACAAGCAAAAGACAAGACCAACTTTAAGCTTTTAGCATAAAGTTTGATGGTTTTATAGAATATAAATTTTATGTTAAATAATTTAAATTTGGTAAAAATATGTAGTCATTTTTTTTTATAAACTATTTGTTAGTTTTTAAATACCTTGTACATTTTCATGCCATGGCTGCATGTTACTTTTTGGTACTATCCAAAGATACCATGTATACTTTAAGAAAAATTTTATTGTTAAAGATAGTGAGTGCACATCTATAGTTTGAGTAGTTTTCCCAATAACTTTGTGGGTTTTTTGTTTTTGTTTTGTTTTGTTTTATTTTGTTTTACATGACGTCTTATCAAATTTCCATGTGTTTTTGACCATAACATTGTCAGGAAACATTAGGTGTAGGATGACTGTTGATGTAGCTAGTTCTCACTGTGCTTGACATTCTTATCTTTAGTTCATGGTTTCTTACCATGATTCTTTTTTAGGGGCCTGTCCATTTTGAGAAAGTTCATTTAATTGAGTGTGTAATAAGATACCTTTTTCTCCTAACCTTGATATTTTTTCATTCCCCCTTTTACCCTCTGCTATTTCTTCCTACCTCCTTTCCCCCTGGTAATCTCCATACTATTGTCTGTGTCTATGAGTCTTTTTTTCTTTGCTTCATCCCTTCACCTTTTTCTCCCAGTCCTCCAACCCCCTCCCCTCAGATAGCTGTATGTCTCTTCCATGTATGCATGACTCTGTTCTATTTTGTTTGTCAGTTGATTTTGTTTATTAGATTCCACTTATAAGTGAGATTATATGGTCTTTGTCTTTCACTGACTGGCTTTTTTCACTTAGCATAATAATTTCCAAGTCTGTCCAATCTGTCACAAAAGGCAAGAGTTCCTTCTTTTTTATGGCCACATAGTATTCCATTGTGTAAATGTATCACTGTTTTTTATCCACTTATCTACTGATGGGCACATAGGGGAGCATTCTAATATGTTTATTATTTTATATTTAATTACAGTGGCTGTGACTTGGAGTTTGAAAAAGCTGTGTATCATGTTCTATACACCATGGCCTCTCAGAGGGAAGCTATGTAGTGTAGCCACAAAAACGAATGCTTTGGAGTCAGACAGGTGTTGGAAATCCAGGTTGGTCATCATATAGCCTTTTGAGGCTTTAAAATGTATTTTGTTCACCTACTTGCCCCATCTGTTAAATGAAACAAATAATACTTATCTTGTGATAGTTATGAGACTACAATGAAATAATATATGTAAATCCTCTAGCACCTCTAGCTTCTGGCATATAGTGGGTACTCAATAAATAAATAAATAATAATCATTGTTAGTAGTAGCAGTACAATAATAATACCCCTAACTTTCTTATAAAAATGATAGGTGGGTTGCCCTGGCTGGATGGGTCAGTTGGTTGGAGCATTGTCCCATGCACCAAAATGTGGATTTGATCCCCGGTAAGGGCATATACTTAGGTTGTGGGTTTGATCCCCTGTTGGGGCACATACAGGAGGCAACTGAGCCATGTTTCTCTCTCTCCTTTACTCTCTCACTAAAATCAATGCAAAATACCAAAAACATATCCCCAGGTAAGGATTTAAAAAAATGATGGGTGGTAAGGAGAAGTAAGAAAAATGGTAATTATGGGGCAAAAAAGAAAATGGTAGTGATAATTTAGGATTAGAGGGAATACAGGAGAAGACAGAAATGCCAGTGCAAATTCTGATTCTAATCTCCTGAACCAAGCCCTTCCAGGTGCTCCTCATAGGACTGCCCCATTGTAGAGTGGTGAGAATCTATTCAGATTCTACCTCCGTTCAGTTTCTACCACCAGTGTTCAAACACCAGCTAGCCCCACCTATACTCCTTAAACTTACAGTAATCTTTTAAAATGTATAAATAGACCTATTTTAGCAATGAGGAAAGTGAGTCTCCAAAACACAAAGTTAGTGCCACAGAAGTGGTAAAAATGGTACACAATTTGGAGTTCTATAATTTTAAAGTTCAGTGTACTTTCATTCTTATCTTTCTGGAACAAATACAAGCCATCCAAGCTGGGAAACAGTAAACTGTCACATGAATCATAATTTCTCCTGACACAGAAGCCCTGTTTTCCTAAATTCCGAAATAGTTTATGATAGTTTATGATCCTACAAGAATACCGGGGTTCAGTCTCCTGGAGAGCTCAGAAAGGCTTCTACTCAAGACAGAAGAGGGACGAGGGCACTCATACATGAAGTGAGCGGTCAGCTGGACCACAAACCCCAGTTGGAATTGCAAAGCCACGTTGCCTGGCAGGAATCAGCTAGTATCCTATCTTGTCCCCTCATGTTTGTGCCCTTACCATCTCAGGGCTATCATGTTTCTGTGCCTTCCTTGGTTTTCAGTAGCCTTGCCAGTCAAGTTGTGTTTGCAAGTTCTCTGCTGTCTTTCTGGTGATCAGACTGAGTCCTCAGTTTATACATCAGCTTCGATTATTACCCCTGTGGAACTTTTAAAGCTCATGCCTTTCCTATAGGTTTTAGTTTCTGTTAAATTCAGCCTTAATCTAAAATGATATGCTTTGAAGTTGTATTATCTATTGCCACATTGATATCTTATATTGACCTAATTTGTTAGCAATACTACAAATCTACATATGTCTAATTAATATTTTAATAGTTATAATTAATGGAGTTAGTTATAGATTAGTTTTAATTAGCAGAGTTACTCTGAGATTTTACCTCTCAGGAGGTGAGAGACAGAGGGACAGAACATCTCTATGGTGGCTTATTTGTCCAATTTCTTATACACATGTGACTAACCCCCCAGTTTACCACTCATGATGGGAATCTTTCTACTCTGTTATAGTATTGACCAACAGTGGTCATTTGTTCTTTTTATCCCTAGAACAATCCTTTCTTTTTCTAGAACTCTTCAGTGTACTCAAAATTTCCAATGTCTTGCCATCTCTTCTTACAGAGAAAGAAAATTGCATAGGAATACTTTATGAACAGATATTGATAGAAAAAAATAATTACTCAAATAGATCAATACTCATCCAAGTAAAGTTTATTAAAATAAATGTGCCTTATGATATTCCCCTCAATTGTCTTAAAAGTAGCTCTTATATACTTCATTTTTTAATTTTCTCTCTTTGAATATTATCATGAATCCACAGCTTTTCATAGACATAGACTCAACTTGTTGTAATTAATAAAAACTTTTCTTACTGATGCTCAAATATTTACATCTTGGCTCCTAGTAGCAGTTTTTAAGATGACTCTTTGTCTTTTCAATATGGTCTTATAAATTTTCTTAAAGTACATTTCCTTACTTGCAACAATAAGAGATTCCTGGATCCTCTGGATGCTTTCCTATTCCTCAAAATGGAATCAGCTACTCTCATAGGAGTATGCATTGCTTTTTCTGAGAAACAGTTCTAGTGAAAGTTGTATAACAATGGTTTCACATGAGTATGGCTGTTGGTCAGTGGGCCCAAGCTTACATGACATTCCCAAATTAACTATGAACTTACTAAATCATCATTTTAAAAATTGTTTCAATGTAAAAATTGTGATTTGCTATGTTGTTTAGATTTTTAGCTCCTAACCTAGAAAATTATAAGTTTCATTTACATGGAGGTTTAACAAATTGAATAGAAAGGCATTATAAATAAGAATCTTTCCAAAATAGAATTCAAAGTATATTTGTTGTTGACATTTTTTAAAAAATAGAATGGTATCTGAGCAGTTTTGCTTCCTGTCAACACTGTTGCATGCAGCATCATAAAGCCCAGTTTTTGGAAAATGATGTAGAGCAGCTAGACTGAATTATCAAGAAGTCTGCCAAGATTCTCTGGCATTTGGGATTTGGCAGAACGTTGCAAAATAATTTTTTAGACAATTCTGTTTTTTGCTACATACCCAAATGTCTGAGAAGTAATTCCAAATGTTCCTCTGACCACAAGTTTGCCTTCATATCTGTTGGTTTTGTTACTTTTTTCATCTACTTTGGTTAAAACAGCAAGTCATACAAGCTTGGGAAGAGTTCTAATGTTATACTGCTTATTCTGTTTCAGCAAACCCTTTCAAAATCCCCTTTAAAAAGCTAACGTGATTAAAATTAAAACTTTTAAAGGTAAGCATACCAACCATGGGTCATTATTTTAAATACTTTATTTTTTACAGTATTTTAGGTTCATAGCAAAATTGAGTGGAATGTATGGAGATTTCCCATATATTCCCTACCTGTACACATGCACAGCCTCTGCCACTATCAACATTGCCCACCAGGCAACACATTTCTGACAACTGATGAACCTACATTGACACATCACCCGAGGTTCATAGTTTACATTAGTTACACTAACCCTTGGTGTTTTGCATTCTGAGGATTTAGACAAATGTGTGATGTCCTGTATCCAGCCATGCAGTATAATAGAGAGTAATTACATTGCTTTGAAAATCCTCTGTGTTCTGTTTATCCCTTCTTCCTTAATCACTGATCTTTTCACTGTCTTCATAGTTTTGTCTTTCTTTAACTGCCATATAGTTGGAATAATACAGTATGTAGCCTTTCAGATTAATAATATGAGTTACTGATTAATAATAGGGCTTTCACTTGGTAACATACATTTAAGTTCCCTCTGTCTTTTTATGGCTTCATATTTCTCTTTTTTAGTGCTAAATAATATTCTGTCATCTAGATGTACCAGTTTATTTATTAATTCACCTACTGAAGGACATCTTGGTTGCTTCCAAGTTTTGGTAATTACAAATATAGCTGCTAAAAACATCCATATGCAGATTTTTGTAAGTTTTCAACTCCCTCGGTTAAATATCAGTGGTCTGATTGCTGGATTGTGTGGTAAGAATATATTTAGTTTTGTAGAAACTGCCAACTGTCTTCCAAAGTGGCTGTTTCATTTAGCATTCCCACTGGCAATGAATGAGGGCTCCACACCCCTCCCCCCACACCCACCTGCCAGCATCTGGTTTTGTCAGTATTTTGGAAATCATTCATTATAATAGTTGTGTGATGGTATCTCCTTGTTTAAATTTGCATTTCCCTGATTACAAATGACTTGGGGTATCTTTTCATGGGCTTATTTGCTATCCATATGTCTTCCCTAGTGAGGTGTCTATTAATGTCTTTGGCCCATTTTTTAATCCAGTGAACTTCACAAGTGTTTGTCAGTTGTTTTCTCATCCTGTTTAGGTGGGACAGGATGGCTAGAGCTGGCTGGAGTTGGTCATTGCCCTCCTGTCAGGTCAGTCAGGCTCCAACAAAGCCCCAACAGGTAGGCTCTGGTTAAACAGTTTCTCCTGAGGGTTAAGAACAGTGTGCTCTAGCATATTGCATAAAGATTCCTTTCCTTGTCCCTGACTGAAGCATAAAGGGACTCCCTTCCCCACCGATCTCAACTGTGAGAATCTGATGGAACTTCTAGAGGTAAAACTCACAAAAGTGTGGGAGCCCTAATGACTGGGTCCCCTTGGAGTGTTTAACTTTCAAACTTGTCCTCTGTGAGCCTCTGGCAATTCATCAATTTCCATTTAGCTTTTTCTACCCTGGCATTGTTCAGTTCCTGTGAAGATTCCAGCTCCTGACTTTCTGCTCTGATAAGTTGCAGTTCTCTGTTTTTGCTTGTTGGTCTCTAATTTTGGGGGTAGATCTTTGGCCAGTGACCTCATTTCTCTTACAAATCTAAGAAGTGTTACTTATTTTTTCAGCTTTTTCAATAACTTTTTGTTTCTTATTAGGCCAAAATGGTGACTTCTAAGCTCCTTACATATGGACCTTGAAACTGGAATTCCCTAGGTCATTTTTCAAATTCTTAATATTCTGTGCAGCAGATCTTTCTCTCATTCCAATACAGTCACAACACTATGGGACCCATCACTCAGTAGAAGGATGTGCAGACCCTACTTTCTGTTTCCTCTTCTTTTATCAAAGCAGGATAACTATTTACTCTTAATCTTTGAAATAATCATTATTCCCATGTGTGACTATTGTTATAATAGGCAATGCCGAGAAAATTATTTTGTCTCCTCTATATTGCATTGTATGATATTTGCTGGGCTCAAAGCACCGTGTAACTCAGGACAAAATTTAAATATCAAAAAAAGTGTTAAAGATATTTTGTATTAAGGGAGTTTACAGAAGTGTAAAACAGGTACGAGAACCAGAGAGGGGTTTTGGAAGGAGTGGGGCTTGCAAGTGCCCTGAATGCATACTAAGAGATGGAAAACAGCACAGACAATGAGCATGACATACCAAGGAGGAGTCATGAAGCTGGTTGGGTTGGAGTGAAGAGATGTGTGGGGAAGGAAGTATGGATGAGTTCACAAATGTGGGGCAGATTATGGAGGGCTACCAAGGACAAATAAAAGAGTTAAGGACATTAAGTGCTTTCTATGTGCCAGGCCCTCTGCAGAGCATGCCTGATTTCAGTTCCTCCCACTCCTCACTATGAGGGAGGCATGATACATAAGAAGACTGAAGCATCCTACAGTTCACTTGTTTTCATTCTTTTTTGCTTCATTCCCTGAAACAACTCTAAAAAATATTTTCTCACACATGAAAATTTGTGTTTCATTTCCATATCTATAAGTTTATTTTCATTAGGAGGTAGAAAATGTTAAACCATTTATAAGATAAAGTCTCTACAATAAGAACAATTACATTATAAAACTTGATATAATAGATTTAAACTAACTTGTGTGAATATTGAACACATTGATTTGGAAGGGAATCACATAAAAATTTTATTTATAAGCTTGATATAATGTGTCTTGAATGTTTTATATAGTCCTGAACAGTTAGGTAAATTTGCGCTACAACTGGAAATTTGTTCTTTTAATGGAAACTATATATTTTTTCTACCTAAATCCAAGAAATATTGAGATCTAAATAATAAGGCTAATGTTACTTTAGTGGAATTACAACTTCAGGGAAATCTTTCTTTGAGTTGTTAATTTAGTTATAGGTAAGTATATGAGAGAAGATAGAGGCTTATCTTTCATTCATAACAATCTCATCAGGAACCAATAATGTGGTTGAAATGCAAGAAGGAGAGTGTGTTTAATTCTGGGAAACACTATGATACTTCATCACAAAATACACTTTTAACATACTAATGAAAATAACAAGTCAAATAAATTACAAAAGAGTTGAAACAAATAAAAAACTCTGTGTTGCTGTGACATCCTGTGCACTTAACAAAGGTGTGCACCTCATTATTGCTAATTGGAAGGTACCAAAGGTCCAGACTCAGGTATATGCCTAGAAGCATGTTGACTTATTTTCACTGGACACTTATCAGTAATTTTTTTGCCAACAAGAGAGATGTTATATGTTGCAGTATAATTATCATCACCTTCTAGTTACTTAGATCTTTTTTATTTCAACTATCTTTTCATAGTTGAAGATGCATCCAATGATATACTATATTGATTGCTAATTCTAAATTTATTTAGTGTTCTCAGATGTGTCAAAGACTGCTAGTTCCCTAGTATAATTCATTTCATAGTCCCTGGTTTTGCTTATGGCAGCAATATGCCCAGCTAAATATTTTACATTCATTGGCCTGCTCTGCAACTTGGGAATTGTCATAGTTCTGATAGAGATGTAGCCATTAGGGGAGGGAGGATGTTACTGCTAGGTAAACTTTTTAACAGGCTCAGACTAGCAGGCATAACCCAGCTTTTTTCTTTTCTTTTCCTTTGCCCTTGTTCTTTCTTGAAACAGGAGATGGCCCAGCACCAGTATCTTTCTTCAGACCATGACATTATGGTACTCACCCTAAAGTTGGTGCAGCTAAAACTAGACAAAGATTGACACCCCTTTCCAATGACACTGTGGAGCCACCACACATTCTTTGGATCACCCAACTCAGGCCTTACACTTTGTAAGTGAAAAATAGTCTATTTTTGTTAAATCAAAATCAATTCTGAACAGCAACAGGAAATGTAGCAAATAAGAAAATTAAAAACTAAAAGGATGACTTAAAAGCTTTTCCATTTTTTAAATACAAGATGGTATTATGTCATAAATATATGCATCATGACAAATTTGAAAGCAGCCGGACAAAAGAAAGACAAGTTATAAAAGTGAAAATATGTAAGAAGCCAGATTTTATGTAGCTTTACTAAAAACTTTATGGGATTTACAATCAAATCAAATGGCAGTCAGTGTCTATCACTGACCCCATTTGATGGAAATCCTAATAGGGAAAATTATTTGTTACATTAGATGGTAAATAACTGAGTTTTTGATTTTCAAAATATGCATGGTCAGAAAAAGGAAAGATCTCTTTGTTTGATGGAAAATAACATTATCTGCCAAAATCCTGAAGGTGAATGCCAAGAATCAGATGAGTCAAAAATTTGCTTGCAAAAAATAAATGCACAAGTTTCAAAATTAATCACATTTATGAAAAACGCTTGTGATATATTTTTACTGTTTGTGATCCCTAGAAACACAACTGTGTTATTGAAGCCAAGTGTCACACAGTGTTCCTGAAGTATAAAGCTAGAGTCTAAAGGTAGAGAAGCATGCTCTTCTCAATACTTCAGCCTGGATTCATAGTGCTACATGTTGCTCCCCCAGGATAGCACCCTCCCCTAGGTAACCACTGTGTACAAAGAGACTCTACTGTCAACTGGTTAACTGGAAAGAAATCATACTCTCAGGAGACAGAAACTGACCTCAGTTCTCAGATGTGGATAAACAGTTTAAAATGTGCCCTTGGATTACAGTAGAAGCCTCACTTGCTAATCTCTACCCATTCACCACTTTCTTCTTCCATGTTCTTGGACCATTGCATTAATACAATAATGCCTCAAAGTTCTTTTAGCTATGAAACCAATCTTTTGTCTAAATGTCTTCTGACATTAACATCCAATATGCAAACATTAACATCCAATATGCAAACCATAATTAAAGGAGAAGAACTCTGACCTGAAGATACAGAGTTACAGAAGAGGAGAGAACCTCCCCTGTTGCATCCACAAAAAAAAAACCCAGCTAGTGCTTATTTGGCTTTTATATGTGAGATGATGGAAAAGTAATTCTCTGGGAAAAGAGATTCCATTTCTCCTGTATTCCCCACCTTTTCATGCTTATTTACATGCATCATGAAAGAGCAGACTTCTGGCCAAGATGGAGGTGTCAGTGGACACACTGTGCCTCCTCTCACAACCAAAATCAGGGACAACAAAGATTTAGACACAAGAAAACAACCAGAACTCATAGAAAATTGAACTGTACGGAAGTCCAACAACCATTCATCCAGACCAGTAAGAGGGGTGGAGTCACAGCAGGAAAAAGTGGAGGTGTGGACTGGGCACATAGGCAGTAGCTGCTGGCAGATCCCAGGTGCACAGGGTAGCAACTGTGCAGACCCAGTGAGGCCGAGCAAAGCAGCTGGATGACCAGGTGGTCCCACACTTGCACGCAGATAATCCAGGCGAAGGGGAAGCAACGGAAGGGACTGGAATCTGGGAGAGAGCAGAGCAAGTGCCATTGTTCCCTCTTGGACCCCGCCCCCACATACACGTCACTACCCAGTGACTGGGCTGCCCCGTCCTGGGGAACACCTAAGGCTCCACCCCTCATGCGTAACAGCCATGACTAGACCAAAACAAACAAACAAACAAACAAACAAACAAACACAGAAACAAAAATGGCTTGAACCAGAGAACAAATCAAAGCCCCAGAGGCAATTTATCAAAGCGATGAAGAGATAGCCAACCTATCAGATGCACAATTCAAAGCCCTGATGATCAGGATCCTCACAGGATTGGTTGATTTTGCTCACAAATTAGAGGAACAAATGGAAGCAACAATCAGTGGAATGAAGAAAAATGCACAGGGAACCAATAGAGATGGGAGGAAAACTGGGACTCAAATCAATGGAGTGGACCAGAAGGAAGAAAGAAATAACCAAACAGAAAAGAATGAAGAAACAAGAATTCAAAAAAATGAGGAGAGGCTTAGGAACCTCCAGGACATCTTTAAACATCCCAACATCTGAATTATAGGGGTACCAGAAAGGGAAGAGGAAGAGCAACAGGTGGAAAACTTATTCAAACAAATAATAAAGGAGAACTTCCCCAATCTGGCAAAGGAAATAGACTTCCAGCAAGTCCAGGAAGCTCAGAGAGTCCCAAAGAAGTTGGACCCAAGGAGGAACACACCAAGGGACATCATAATGACATTAGCCAAGATTAAAATGGAGAGAATTCTAGAAGCAGCAAGGGATAAGGGGACAGTCACTTACAAAGGAGTTCCCATCAGACTGTCAGCTGATTTCTCAAAAGAGACCTTTACCAGCAAGAAGGGGCTGGAAAGAAGTATTCCAAGTCATGAAAGGCAAGGACCTACATCCAAGATTGCTCTATCCAGCAAAGCTGTCATTTAGAATGGAAGGGAAAATAAAGTGCTTCTCAGATAAAGTCAAGTTAAAGGAGTTCATCACCACCAAGCCCTTATTATATGAAATGTTAAAGGGACTTATCTAAGAAAAAGAAGATAAAAAATATGAACAGTAAAAAGACAGCAAACTCACAGGTATTAACAACCACACCTAAGACAAAAGCAAACTAAGCAAACAGCACAGGAGCAGAAACACAGAAATGGAGATCACATGGAGGGTTAGCAACAGGGGAGTGGGAAGATGAGAGAGGGGGACAAGGTACAGAGAACAAGTAGCATAGATGGTGGGTAGAAAATAGGGGGAGGGTAAGAATAGTTTGGGAAATGTAGAAGCTAAAGAACTTATGACAGATGGACATGAACTAATGGGGGGGATGTGGGTGGGAGGGGGTGTGCATGGTGGAGGGGAATGAAGGGGGGAAAATAGGACAATTGTAATAGCATAATGAATAAAATATATTAAAAAAAGAAAGATCAGGAGAAAGTTCATTCATACAACAAACTTCTAGACTGTAAAAATGAAGACATTATGGGGGAAACAAAGTATATTTCTCACTAATGGTTTGTTCCAATCAGTTGGATTTTTTAAATTGTCATTTAATTATATTTTGACTCTAATATTCTAATTAATTAGATAATTCAAATATCATGTCTATTCATTTCAGAATTAAACATTTCAAAAAATAACTTGAAAAATCAACTCAATTTCTCAGTCTTCTATTTTTTCAAACATTAATTCACTGTTGGATTCAGATTATAGATAATTTGCATTTTACTAGATTGTATTAACAGGTTTAAAAAGTAATTTTATTCATGTTTTCTAATATTCAAGCAAATTATGTATCTTGAAGTCATGCAAAATCAATGTTTTGAAGCAGTGGCATATGTTGAGGTTATTAACCAGTCCACATCTAGACTCAAATCTTACCAATCTAAGCCACTTATAAATTGAAATAAAAACAAATACATGGAAATAATGTTTTCTGTTGTATCTCAAAATTTAAAGTGAAGGCAGACTATAGTGCAAGATTCTGGACAGTATAACAAGCAGTTGGGAAAATTCAGCCATTTTCTCTATTTCTCTCCCTTTCTGATTTGTTACTCAAAATGAACTCAGTAAATGTCTGTTGTTTTTTCTTCATTGAACACTGATATTTTTTTATATGAAAGCCCACTGAGCATTCCCATGTTTGAAAAATCTATCATCAACTAAGAATATAATACAAACCTCCTAAATTACATGATTTAGGAAATCTATGAATTCATGGGACCATATTGTGCCACACTTTTTTTTTTTAAGAAACAGAGATGTATTATTATAAACCTAAATAATACCACGTAAAACCCTAACAGTAAATCTAGCATTTATTATTTTCTCAAAGCAGGGTTTTATTTTATTTTATTGGTTATATTATTACAGTTTTCCCAATATTTTTCTCCCCATTATCCCCTCTCCACCTTGCACCTCCCCACCCTCCAGCATCCCTCCATCCTTAGTTCATGTCCATGAGTTGTATGTATATGTTCTTTGGCTTCTCTGTTTCCTATACCATTCTTAACCTCTCCCTGTCTATTTTATGTCTATCAATTATGCTTCTTATTCCTTGTACCTATCCCCCCCATTCTTCCCCTTCCCCTCCCCACTGAAAACCCTCCATGTGATCTCCATTTCTCTGGTTCTGTTCATGTTCTAATTGTTTGCTTAGTTTGTTTTTGTTTTTGTTTTTTTTTGCTTTTTAGGTTCAGTTGTTGATAGTTGTGAGTTTGTTGTCATTTTGCTGTTCATAGATTTTGATCTGCTTCTATTTCTTTTTTAAATTTTTTTATTTTTTATTGATGTTCAAATACAGTTGTCTCCATTTTCCCACCACCACTTTCCCCTTAGATAAGTCCCTTTAACATTTCATATAATAAGGACTTGGTGATGCTAAACTACTTTAGCTTCATCTTATCTGGGAAGCACTTTATCTGCCCTTCCATTCTAAACGATAGCTTTGTGGGACAGAGTAGTCTTGGATGTAGGTCCTTGCCTTTCATGACTTCAAATACTTCTTTCCATACCCTTCTTGCCTGTAAGATTTCTTTTGAGGGATTTGATAGTCTTACGGGCACTCCTTTGTAGGTAACTCTCTTCTTTCCTCTTGCTGCTTTTAAGATTCTGTCATTATCTTTAACCTCAAGTAACTTAATGTTGATGTGCCTTGGTGTGTTCTTGCTTAGGTCCAATTTCTTTGGACTCTCTGGGCTTCCTGGATTTCCTGGAAGTCTATTTCCTTCACCAGATTGTGGAAGTTTTCCTTCATTATTTGTTCAAATAGGTTTTCAATTTCTTGCTCTTCCTCTTCTCCTTCTGGCACCTGTATGATTCAGATGTTGAAATGTGTAAAGTTGTCCTGGAGGTTCCTAAGCCTCTCCTTGTTTTTTTGAATTCTTGTTTCCTCATTCTGTTCTAGTTGGATGTTTATTTCTTCCTTTTGTTCCCAGTTGTTGATTTGAGCCCTGGTTTCCTTCCCTTCATTGTTGGTTCCCTGTATATTTTGCTTTATTTCACTTTAGGTAGCCTTCATTTCTTCCTTCATTTTGTGACAGAGCTCAGTCAGTTCTAGGAGCATTCTGATTACCAGTGTTTTGAACTCTGCATCTGATAGGTTGTGGCTTAGTTGTTTTTCTGGAGCTTTGATCTGTTCTCTCATTTGAGCCATAGTTCTTTGTCTCAGTGGACATATTATGTTGTAAGGGGGCAGAGCCTTATGTATTTGCTTGGGCTGGGCAACCCTCTTTGCTGATTGTAGTGCTGTCCATGGGGGAGGGGTCAGAGAGGGAACAATGCCTCTCATTTGCTTTGCTGTAGTCCTAATTTCCAGGGAACTCTCCTGTGATACTGGGAGTCTCTCCCACTTTGGCAACCCCTTGCAGTAGTTTACAGGTAGCTTTGAGTCTTTAGTTTCTTGTTCATTCAGCCCTGCCTTGCCTGCACAGTTTGTTGTCTTGCTGTGCATCCTCTCCACTCAGCTGACTGTTTCTTGGCTCCACCCCTCCAGATGGTCTAGGTAAATGTTCCTTTAACTTCTTGGTTGTTGGAATTCCATGTAGTTTGATTTTCTGGCTCTTCTGATTGTTTATTGTTTTTAAATTGGTTGTTATTCTTCTGTTGGTTGTACAAGAAAGCAAAGCACTTCTACCTATACCTCCATTTTGTCCAGAACTCAGGTAGCTTATTTAGAGTTTAAAATTAGAAGAACTAGACACAGATTAAATTGTAGCAATTAATGCATTTGAATTTCAATACATTGTTTTCATTTCATTATTTTAGAGAGAGAATTAAATCCCACTTTGAAAATTATCCCATATGTTATTACTTAAGAACAACATGGAATTAATCTAAAATAATGAAGGAAGTTAAAATAGTAACTCCTCATTAAATGTCTCTAATATATTTTTCTGATTGAAATAAATTTTTTGTTGATGTTCAAGTACAGTTGTCTCTATTGTCCCCTCACCACTTCCCGCTCTGTTCCATCCATCCCTACCTCCCAGCCTCAAACTTACACCCTTTATACATGTGTCCTTTATACATGTTCCTTGATGACCTTCTCCCCTTTTCCCCCATTATCCCCCTCCTGACTCCCCTCCAGTTACTGTCAGTTTGTTCTTAATTTCAATGTCTCTGGCTATATTGTGCTTGCTTGTTTAATTGATTAGGTTTCACTTACAGGTGAAATCTATGGTATTTATCTTTCACCACCTGGCTTGTTTCACTTAGCATAATGCACTTCAGATCCACCCATGCTGTCTTGAAGGGTAGGAACTCCTTCTTTCTTCATGCTGTATAGTATTCCATTGTGTAAATTACTATAGTTTTTTGATCCACTCATTTACTGATGGGCACTTAGGTTGCTTCCAACACTTGCCTATTGTAAATCATGCTGCTATGAACATTGAGGTGCATAGGTTCTTTTGAATTGGTGTTTCAGGATTCTTAGGGTACAATCCCAGCAGTGGAATTTCCAGGTCAAAAGACAGATCCATTTTTAGTTTTTGAGGAAATTCCATTCTGTTTTCTACAGTAACTGCACCAGTATGCATTCCCACCAATAGTGTACTATGGTCTTCTTTTCTCCACATCCTCTCCAGAACTTGTTGCTTGTTGATTTGGTTATGATGGCCATTCTGACCAGTGTGAAGTGGTATCTCACTGTGGTTTTAATTGACATCTCTCTGATAGCTAGTGATGCTGAGCATCGTTTCATATGTCTATGGACCCTCTATATGTCCTCCTTTGGGAAATGTCTATTCAGGCCCTTTGCCCATTTTTAAATTGGGTTGTTTGTTCTCCTGGAGTGGAGTCATGTGAGTTCTTCATATATTTTGGAGACCATTGTCCAAAGTATCATTTGCAAATATAGTATCCAATATGGTTGGTTCCCTTTTCCTTTTGCTGATGTTTTCTTTAGCCATGAAGAAGCTTTTTATTTTGATGAAGTCCCATTTGCTTATTTTTTCTTTATATCTCTTGCTCTATGGGACATATTGATGAAAATGTTGCTGTCTGGAATATCTGAGATTTTCCTGCTTATGTTCTCCTGTAGGATTTTAATGGTGTCACAACTTATATTTAAATCTTTTATCCACCTTGAATTTATTTTTGTGTATGGTGTAAATTGGTGCTTGAGTTTCATTTTTTTGTGTGTAGCTGTCCAGTTCTCCCAATACCATTTGTTGAAGAGGTTATTTTTACTCCATGTTATGCTGCTGCCCCCTTTGTCAGAAATGAATTTACTGTAGGGACTTGGGTTTATTTCTGGGCTCTCTGTTCTCTTCCACTGGTCTGTCTGTCTGTTTTTATGCCAGTATTGGGGTGTTTTGATTACAGTGGCCTTGTAATACATTTTGATATCAGATATTGCAATGCCTCCTACTTTGTTGTTCTTTCTGAAAACTGCTGGAGCTATTTGGGGTCATTTATAGTTCCATATAAATTTTTGAAATGTTTGTTCTAGATCTGTGAAATATGCCATTAGAACTTTCATAGGAGTTGTGTTGAATCTGTTAATTGCTTTGGGTAGTATGGATCTTTTGATGAAGTTAATTCTTCCAACCCAGGAACATGGTATATACTTCCATTTATTTTTGTCTTTCTTAATTTCTTTCTTCAGTGTTGTGTAGTTTTCTGAGTACAGGTCTTTTACCTCCTTGATTAGATTTATTCCTAGGTACTTTATTTTTCTTGTTATAACAAATGGTATTTTTTCCATGATTTCTGTTTCTGATATTTCATTGTTAGTATACAAAAGTTGCTTTAATTTCTAAATTCTGACTTTGCATCCTGCTGTTTTGCCAAATTCACTTATTAGATTGAGTAGTTTTTTGGTGGAGTCTATAGGGTTTTCTGTGTACACTATCATGTCATCTGCAAACAGTGATAGATTCACTTGCTCTTTTCTCATTTGGATGCCATTTATTGCTTCCCCTCTGATCACTGTGGCTAGGATTTCCAATACAATATTGAATAGAAGTGGTAAAAGGGGACATCCTTGTCTTATTCCTGAACTTAGTGGGCAGCTTTTAGGTTTTGACCATTGAGTAAGATGTTGGATGTAGGTTTCACATATATGGCCTATATTATGTTGAGTTATGCTGCCTTTACTCTGACATTGTTGAGTGCTATTATCATAAACAGGTGCTGTACCTTATCAAATGCTTTTTCCCCATCTATTGATATGATCATGTGATTTTTGTCTTTCTCTTTGTTTATGTGATGTATTATGTTTATTGATTTGCTAATATTGTACCATCCTTGCACCCCTGGGATGAATCGCACTTGATCATGGTGTATGATATTTTTAATGTATTGTTAGATGCAGTTTGCCAATATTTTGTAAAGGATTTTAGCGTATATGTTCATTAGAGATATTGGCCTGTAGTTTTCTTTCTTTGTTGCATCTTCATCTTGTTTTGGGGTTAGGATGATGGTGGTTTCATAAACAGAGTTTGGGAGTATTTCCTTTTCTTGGGTTTTTTTAATAATCTGAGAAGGATAAGAGTTATGTGTTCCTTAAAGGTTTTGTAAAATTCTCCTATGAAACTGTCTAGTCAAAGGCTTTTGTGTGCTGGGAGTTTTTTGATTACTGCTTCAATTTTGCCAGTTTTTATAAATCTGTTCAGGCTTTCTGCTTCTTTTTCATTCAGTTTTGAAAGATTATATTTTTCTAGAAATATGTTCTTTTCACCAAGGTTTTCAAATTTCTTGGCATATAGTTGTTCATAGTAATTTCTTACAATTGTTTGTATCTCTGTGCTATCAGTTGTAATCTGTCCTGTTTCATTTCTGATTTTATTCATTCAGGTCCTCTCTCTTATTTCTTGATGAGTCTGTGTAAAACCTTGCTGGTTTTGTTTATCTTTTCAAAGAATCAGCTTCTGCCTTTACTGATCCTTTAATTTATTCTTTTAGTCTCTATGTCATTTAGTTCTGCTCTGATCTTGGTTACTTCCTTCCTTCTACTTGCTTTGGGCTTTGTTTGTTGTTCTTCCTCCAGTTCTTGTAGATGTAGGGTTAGGTTATTTATTTGAAATGTTTCTATCTTTTTTAGGTTAGACCTTTATCACTATGAAC
The DNA here is from genome assembly GCA_004027475.1 of Anoura caudifer. Classification (NCBI taxonomy): domain Eukaryota; kingdom Metazoa; phylum Chordata; class Mammalia; order Chiroptera; family Phyllostomidae; genus Anoura; species Anoura caudifer. Next base: position 69,128 of record PVKU01004271.1, on the reverse strand, counting down.
TTTCCTCTCAGGACTGCCTTTGCTGTGTCCCATAGGTTTTCAACTGATTTGTGTTCATTTTCATTTGTTTCCAGAAACTTTTTTATTTCTTCCCTAATCTTATTCTTAATCCATTCATTTTTTAATAGCATGGTATTCAATCTCCATGAATTTGAGTGTTTTTGAGTTTTTTTTTCCTTCAGGTTGGTTTCTAGTTTCATGCTCTTGTGGTCCAAGAAAATGCTTGATATGATTTCAAATTTCTTGCATTTGTTCAGGCTTGTTTAGTGTCCTGTCATGTGGTCTATCTTTGAAAATGTTCTATGTACATTTGAAAAGAATGTGTGTATTACTTCTTGGGATGAAAGGTGTTATATATATAAAATATAAATTATATATTATAAATATATGTCATATACATATTATGTAATCTATATTTTTTATATATTTATATCTTAAGTCCATTTGATCTTGGGGGTTGTTCAATGCTGCAACATTCTTGTCAATATTTTGTTTGGAAGATCTATCTGTTTTTGACAGTGGGGTGTTGAAATTCCCTGGTATAAGTGTGTTGCTGTCTAAATCTTTTTTTAAGTCCTCCAATATTTTCCTTATGTTTTTGAGTGCTCCTATGTTGGGTGCATATATGTTTATAATATTTATGTCTTCTTGATGGATTCTTATCTTGAGTATTATGAAGTGTCCTTCTATTTCTCTTTTTATGGCCCTTGTTTTGCAGTCTATTTTGTCAGATATAAGTAGCTCTTTCATTTAGCTCTTTTAGTGTGGTGTCTTCCATTCCTTTTTATTGCACGTTGTTCTGTCTTTGTCTCCCCATTTTAGGTGATTCTTCTTTTTTGTTTCTGCGATTCTGGATGCTCTGCTTTGCCAGCTGTCTTCATAGGGCGAACTTCTGTGGTAGGAGTTCTGTGGGACTCAGTGGTGCTATCTCTTTGATCTCCTTGTTTGGTTGCTCTAGGGTTGCTGTTTCTTCTGTTTGTGTGGTTTTTCTTGTACTTGGGCTTTACCTGTTGGTGGTTTCTTTGTTGGTGGGTTCTCCCCTCAAGCAGCTTAACTGGTATTCACAACTCTCATCTTGTCTTGTATGCTGCTCAAAGTGAAATTTGTCTCTGTGCTTGGAGTTGGCTTTCTGACTTCTTTCTAATCAAGGTGTCATATTGCTGTGATACATCATATGCACATTCATGTAAAACACAACCACTCTGGAGGCTAGAAGTCTCAGATCAAGGTATCAGCAAGGCTGGTTTATTGCATGTGCCTTTTTCCTTGGCTTGGAAATGGTCTGCATCTTTTTACAGTATCCTTACATGGTCCTCCCTCTTTGTATATGCTGAGCCTGTGCTGCTTTCTTAGTAAGCTGGACATCAAGGCAAGTTCTCCTGGACCCTGGAGCACAGTGTTGAGCTGTCAGAGTTGTGGCAGCATTTCTGTCTCTGTCTCTAATATATTTAACATATCACAAAGTGGCATGGTTAGCCTAGATGTGATTATTTTAGATTCCAAACACTGTATCTTTTCAAACCTCTTGGGATTTAACATAACCTTTGAAAACCTGCCAAACTCACTGATAGGGGACTCAAGACTTGGAAAATTTAGCTTAAGATAAAAAGTTATAAGTCTAGCAAATAATGTGTATGATAAAGCTTTTGTTTCAGAAACCACAGATAAGGCCTGTCTTGGCTGCTGAGAAAACAGCTGACCGCCTGGGGCACTGCTAAAAGATTACCTCCTGGAGGCATCTGGACCTTTTGTGTTCCAGGGAGAAATAGTTGACCTCTGTTCCTAGGAACAGCTAACTGCTCAGAACAGGAATGTTGCAGCTTCACTCACCTAATCCTCCCTGAATTTCAAATCCCTCACCACACCTGGTTTATTCCCTGTTATAAAAAGTCTGGCCAGGAAAGAGAAGAGAAGATGGTATGTTAGGGTATGAACCCACCATCCTCTTGGATTTGCTGGCCATCTGAATAAAGCGCTCATAAAAGATTCAATAGATGTCGTTGCTTATTGGGTTTGGTAGTGACAGTCAGCATGAACGCTGGTGTCTTTTCTAGTTATGTCACTATTCCACTGTAATTAAAAAGCAAGCACTTTGAGGTTGCTGAAGGAAAGATAGAACATTGGATCACAATAACTGATTTAAAATAATGCCTTTCACTCCTCATTATGGCAGCTTGTGAATATTTTTCTGTACATCTAACTTGTGTTGATTTCCTTAACTTCTTAAAAATACAATGTCAACACAGTTCAAATAATCCTATTGTATTTGAGGCCTTTTATAATCTTTTTAGATGAAAAAACTAAAGTGCAATAGTTCTGAGTTGCCCATGGATAGAGCTGGTTGGGGCAAACCAGAATTGGAACTTGAGTACCCTGAGTTTTGGTCAGGTACTTTGAACTCCACTAGCTGAGAAGTAATTAGGAATTTTAAGCACTGCTTGATGCAGACCCCAGCTCATGCGGTCCACCACAATGTGGATGAGGCATGAGAAATTCACATGGACTACTGAGTCCTTTGGAGGAAAAGGGACAGCATGGCTTTTCTCTAAGGGGAGAAAAAGCCTTGGCCTCCTCCATGACAAGCCTTCATTTCTTTTTCTGGGTATATTACATGATGGTCCTCATTTACTATGCACAGGTTCTCTTTAGGTGGTTACCTTTACAGAAAATAAAGGAGAGGATGTGGCTAATCACATCACAAAAGAGGGATATTAGCAAATGAAAAGGGAAAAGTGGTTGAACCGGTTATACTTGTCCTTGGAAGATTTAGCATGGATTTTAAAAAGTTACTTTACAGTAAATGTTTGCTGTCTTAATTCAGGGTGAGGGAGTTTTAGCAAAAAAAAAAAGTCTCTTAGCAGTCTAGGTACAGTGCAGACCTGATTCCCCACAGGAGAACCCATTTATGGCCATGGGTCCTGTGCATCTCCAAGTGGGAGCTGGGCCCATGCCATGCAGAATGGTTTCCTATACTGCTATTGTCAAAAACATAGTGTTTTCAGAAGCTTCCATGCTCTGTTTAAAGTTTCACTAACCATATCACTGCTTGTCAGCTGTTGGTACATACATAGCTAAGTATGATGACACATGATTATTGTACAGGAAGACAGGCAGTGTAACTTAAGGGAGAACTAGAAACCCCATTAATTATTCCAGACTCTAAATACTTGGCATTCCACCAGCATGAACTCACAGGACCACACAGAATGATTTAGAATTGATTTTAAGTCTCAGTAGCTGAGAACAAGCATGCAAAAGGGTATGAAAGGAGACCAAACCTTGAGTAACTGCTTAATTGTATCATGAACAAGATATATGAGAATGAAAGAAAAGTAACATTTTCCTGGAGGTATTTTTCTTCAGAAGCGACAGATTTAAAATAAACAAACAAAAAAACACACAAACATGGAAACACAAGAAACCCTATAATGAATTACCTATTAGCAGTTTATCTATTCAGCAGTTTATTGTGGATGAAAAATGTGTGAAGATTTACTAATCTTAGGGTTAGAGCTACTGAATTACTACCGATGTCCTATAAACAAGCTAATTTTTTACATTTTTTTCCATTCTTGAAGCAAATAGAATCCTAATTTGTGTCAATTCAATTTCTTAGTTGTGTTAACTTAGAGGTCAATATACAAGGGCAAATGTATTTGTTAAGTTCCATCCATGAAAGACAAAGATTTTACATTCATATGTTTCCATTACTATATCATGAATTTTTATACTTACCAGGCTAATTGAACTGTTTAGGATTAAATAAGATGGTAAAATTTTAAGCACTACTTTCTTTATATCAAACCTATCTCTCATTCTAGCAATTTCAGTTTTCAGTGGATCCATCCACAACCCCTTGACTTTCTCCATCTCAGTAATCTTCATTACCCTCTACTTACTGCAGAGTTTGGTGGACTAACTCTGGGCTTAGTCATTATCAGACTTCTCAGTCCTCTGAATTATTCTATGGTAAGAGTTCTCCCATTACAGGCCAAACACAGCCAGCTGCGTATTTCTTTCTACTACATCTGTTCACTTACACCACTAATCTTCTTAACACTTTTTTTCCCCATTAACCAACCATTAACCAGTTGGGCTATTCTCACTTTATCCCTAACTTAGTTCATAATGAAAGATAGATGGATAATTCTTTTCCATTACCTCATTTACTTTCTCATTTTTCTTTCTGCCCCCCCATTTTGTCAATTCCCTATTAAAACTAAAATATAATTTATCTGTGCCTACATTTGGCTTTCCTTTTTTTGTGAATTACTTGTTTATACTCTTTAACCATTTATCTATTTGGGGTTTTGCCTCTCTTATTTGAATGCTAATATCTTATTATATGAACTGCTTAAATTTAATCTTCACATTAGTATTTTATTTGTATAAATTGTGAGTTTGTTCTCTCAGGGCTTAAATAATGTAATTCATATATGATGTATTTAAATTTACAGAAATTTTAAGTTTTTATATGGTTGAATTTTTAAACCTTTGTGTCTTGATCAAGATATCATTCTTTCTGGTGAAATAAAAGTATTTACATATATGTTCTTCTAATACTTCTAAAATTTTACTTTTCACATTTTAGTATTTGAGTCATGTGACAATGTACCTAATTCAGGGCACTATATCTTCTCCTTCCAGGATGTCTTAAGTTAGTTAAGATCACAAAGTGACTTTTAATCACCCAGTCCAAACAGAGGTTTAAAACAAAACAAATTTTAAATTGGATTGGTGCAAAACCTATGAGAGAATGGGGCTGACTGGGGGATTTAGTCTGATCAGGGAAGTTAGTAAACTGATGAGAGGGAGGAGCTAAGGAAAAAACAAGGTGCTCTATGTTATTTTGATTCACAGGTGATAGGAAAAATGTTTTTAAGATATTTATTTTTAAACATCTTCTTACAGCTCTTTTCATAAGCTTTTCATATTCAATGATATAATGAAAGGGCTCAATCTGAAATATTATGACATTTTATGCATTCACTATTTAAAACACTTCTAAAATACCAAAAGAGCATAATGCTAATGAGAAAAAGACCATTTGGCTTGGTCTTGACAAAATTAGAATAAAACAGGAAATCCCTATTGGGAGGGGAAGTTAAATCTAGAATAATATACCTAATAAAGAGATATAGTACATGGAAGGATATACATCCATAAGAAAAAAATAATGTCCTAATCTTCTATGAATTGTAAAGTGAACAAAACTCAAAAAAGAGAAAACAAATTTTTAGTGTAAATAAAAAACTTCATTTTCTTAGCTTTCATACAAGAATAGATACAAATGTTGAATGTGCTATTAGTTAAAGCTATGGACATAATATTTATAAACACCAATTCAGTTTGCTGGGGGGGGGCAGTTAAGAGGAATAAACAGTAATGGAAAAATGTGATAAAGGCTATATATTAAAAAAATAGAAACACCAATCCATACATTTTAAGGCTACAGTCAACAATTAGAGGTACTAAAGCAGGTCTTCTGAATAGAGGATTATAGTTACCCTCTTCACAAATATGATATATAACTTTAGAATTAAGTTAATTAAATTTGTCCCTTAGGTTGTTTAGTTCTTCTGGTATTTGTTAGTCTCAATATCTTGTGTAACTTATGATCTGACATGCAGGAAAAGCAATAGCAGTCAGCATGGCAACCTTAATTGATTGTGTTCAGGACCCCAGGTCCTTTTATACCAATTTTTTTAGAGCTGTAAACTTTGCTGAAGGGATCCATCTATCTGTGAACTCTAGAAATATCTCCATGAGTGTGAGAGGGGGAGTTCTTGATGTCTCATTCTTGGTGGCCATAAGAAGAAACTTGTTCAATATATGAGATTCCCCTTTTGGGACAAATATAATTCAAAATTTATATTTACTTGAAAAACTTTTTTTTTCCCAGAACAACTAAAAAGCAAAGCACTAAGAGTTGATAGAAAATAAGTAATTTAGAAATGGTCTTTTTCCAATGCATTCATGGTGAAGAGAGGGTTCAAAGATTGATGAAGGAGTTAAGGAAGTGTCAAGTTAATTCTGTGTCAAGTCATGGGGTGACTATGAAAAGATCTAAAACAATAATTTTAGAGATTATGAAACCCTTCCATCAACCCTGTCTTATCAGTATCAGCAGAAGTGACCCAAATGTTCTTCTATATGAAACTTTCAAATGACTCTGAAGACCAAAGCCAAGGCTACAATTGAAAGAAGGATCCCTGTCCTCACAGAGTGCAGAACTAAGAGCATAAACAGAATGTATACAGCAGGGCAGGATTTAAAAATAGAGGTGGAACATGATCTGTTTGGGAAAATTGAGCAAAGCTTTCCAAAGGACATCGATTCTCCTCACAGATTCATGCACCAAATTTATGCACTGTCTACAGCATGCTGGTACAGCCACACAAAAAGAGTAACAATACCATGTGGTTAAGTGAAAAGGTACATAAGCCAGGCGGTGAAAGACAAATACCATATGATTTCACCTATAAGTGGAACCTAATCAACAAAATAAAGAAGCAAGCAAAATATAACCAAAGATATTGAAATGAAGAACAAACTGACAGTAACCAGAGGGGAGGTGGGAGAGAATAACAGGAGGAAAAGGGGAGAAAGGTCATCAAGGAACATGCATAAATGATACATGAACAAAAACAAAGTGGGGTAGGATTGAGGGTGGGAGGTAGGGATGGCTGGAGTGAGGGGGGATTGGTGGGGGGAAAATGGAGACAACTGTACTTGAACAACAATAAAAAAAGAAGGGAAAAAGGGGTACAGATACATGTAGGTAGGTTTGGGAAGCCACTTGAGGTTTATCCAGTCCCAGGTGGAAGAGCAGTTAGTGATAGCTTTGTAAAGAGGAAATGATTGAGCTGAGTGCAAAAGCTGTGCCATTAGCGGGGGAAGGAAATGCAGAAATAAATCTATGCAGAAAGCACATTCTTAGCAGAGCAATGAAAAGGAGAAATAGACTTTGAGAATAGTGATGAAAGATTGGGAGGTGGGAGCCTAAAGTGATTAAAGGCACAGAAATGAGAAAATGTGAATCAGTTGAATGAATACCAAATGAGAAATCCAGCATGTTGAAGCAGGGGATGAAAGCTTGCAGTGTGTATATGTGTCCTTGTGGTGAGAATGACAGAAAAGTGAAAAGCTTGAAAGTCACATGGAGAAGTTGGTCTTACTTAGATTACATAGATCTCAAGTGTACAATTCTATGACACATCATCTGTGTATTGCATTGTGTGTCCACCACCCAAAGTCTAATCTTCTGCCATCACCATATATTTGACCTCCTTTACCTTTAGTATTCCCCCACCTTCCTGCCCTCTGGTAATCACAATACTGATGTCTGTGTCCACAAATTATTGTGAATTTTTCTTGTTTGTCTAGTTGTTGCTTTCATTTTTATATGCCATATGCATGATATTATATTGTTCTTAACTTTTTCTGTATGACATTTCACTTAGTATGTTATTCTCAAGATCCATGTATGTTGTCCCAAATGGCAGTATTCCATCTTTTCTTATGCCTAAGCATAATTCTATTTTATATATACACCACATCATCAAAAACCCATGGATATGTGAAAATTAAACAATATGCTACTAAAAAACAATTGGGTCAAAGAAGAAATAAAAGGTGAAATCAAAGCATATATAGAGAGACAAAAGAAATGACAATACAACACATCAAAACTTTCTGGATTCAGGAAAACCAGTAATAAATGGGAAGTTTGTATTATCACTGGCCTACCTCAATAAACAAGAAAAATACCAAGTAAATAACCTAACATTACATCTTAAAGACCTAGTAAAACAACAAAAGCAGCCCAAAGTTAGCAGAAATAAGAAAATAATAAAAATTAAAGCAGAATTGAATGAAATAGAGAACAAAAGACTATAGAAAATTAATGCAACAAAAAGCTGGTTATTGGAAAAGATTAATAAAGCCCTGGCTGGTGTAGCTCAGTGGACTGAGTGTGGGTCTGTGAACCAAGGGATCGCGGTTCGATTCTCAGTCAGGGCACATGCCTGGGTTGTGGGCCAGTTCCCAGCAGGGGATGCACAAGAGGCAACCATACATTGATGTTTCTCTCCCTCTCTCCCTCTCTCCTTCCCTTCCCATCTAAAGATAAATAAATAAAATGTTTAAAAAATAAAAAAAGAAAAGATTAATAAAATTGACAAACCCCTGACTAGTCACACTAGGTAAAAAGATAAAAGACTAAAAAAAGAAAAACCAGAAATGAAGGAGAAGTTGCCATATAATACAGAAATATGATGCATTATACCAGAACACTATGAAAGACTATATGCCGCAAATTCAATAACTTAAGAAATAAATGAGTTCCTAAGATTCCACAATCTTAAGGATAGATCATAGATCTCTAACAGATCAAAGTGTTCTGTTAGAGAACAAAGATAAAATAATAAAGAGTGAAGAAAGCCTACATAGATTATGAAATACCAAAAATGAAAAAAAAATATGAATTTTGGAGTCCCAGAAGGAGAGGGGAAGAGGAATAAAAGGCTTATTTAAAGAAATAATGGATGAGAAATCCCAAAATCTGGAGAGAAATATGAACCATTAAGTTCATGAAGCTTGTAGGTTCCCAAACAGATTCAAACCAAAGAAATCATTTCCAAGATATATTATAACTTATTTTTCTAGGCCAATATTACTTTAATACAAAAGTCAAGAAAGAATATTAGAAGAAAAGAAGATTACAGGCCAATATTCCTGATGAACATAGATGCAAAAATCTTCAAGTAATATTAGCAAAAGAAATTCAATAGCACATTAAAAAGATCATTCATTATGAGCAAGTGGGGTTTATAACAGGATTTAAGGATGGTTCAACATATGCACATCAATAAATGTGATATATCACATTAAAAAATAAAGGATAAAAATCATAGAATCATGTCAGTAAGTGCAGAAAAGTCATTTGACCAAATGTAGTATTCTTTCATGATATAGACTCTCAACAAATTAGTATAGAAAGAATGTAACTCAACATATTAAATTCCATATCTGAAAAGGCCACCAAAAAACATTATACTCAAAGGTGAAAAGCTGGAAGCTTTCCCTCTAAGATCAAGAATAAGAAAAAGATGCAGAAAAAGCATCCTTCTATTCAACATAGTATTGGAAGCCCTACCCAGAGTAATTAGACAAGAAAAAGAACTAAAAGCTATCTAAATCAGAAAGTAAGAAGTAAAATGGTCTTTGTTTACAGATGACATTTGGTACGTAGAAAATCCTAAAGATCCACCCGGGCTGGTGCAGCTCAGTAGATTGAGCGCGGGCCTGTGAACCAAAGGATCGCGGTTCAATTCCCAGTCAGGGCACATGCCTGGGTTGCAGGCCAGTTCCCGGTTAGGGATGCACAAAAGTCAACCATACATTGATATTTCTCTCCCTCTCCCTCTCTCACTCTCTCCTTCCCTTCCCCTCCAAAAATAAATAAATAAAATGTTAAAAAAAAAAAGAAAATCCTAAAGACCCTACCAAGTATATGTTAAAAATAATAAGTGAATTTAATAAAGTTGCAGGATATAAATCAGTATACAAAAATCACTTGTTTTTATAAACTAGCAACAAACTATTTGAAAGAGAATTTAAGAAAACAATCACAATCCCTTTTGCAATAGTATCAAGTTATTTAAAAATAAATTTAACCAAGGAAGTGAAAGATGGGTATACTGAAAATTATAAGACATTATAAAAGAAGTGAAAGAAGTTGAAAATAAATAAAACTATATCTTATGTACATGGATTAAAAAAATCATCTTGTTGTTGTTGATTAGGTTCTACTTATAGGTGAGATCATATGGTATTTGTCTTTTCCACCTGGCTTATTTCACTTATCATAATACTCTCCAGTTCCATGGGAAAGAAGGGGAAGGGTCAAGACAAGGAACATGTATAAAGGACCCATAGACAAGGACAACAGTGGTTGAGAATTGAATATGGGAGTTGGGGGTTGGGTAGGGCAAAGGAGAGTAATAGGGGAAAGTTTGGACAACTGTAATTGAACAACAATGAAAGATGAGTTCATAATTTTTTTTAATGTCTATGCTATAGATTTAGTGCAATTCTTACCAAAATTCTAATTTTTTCCAGAGGTAGAAAAACAACTCTAAAATTTATATGGGATATACAAAAGCTTAAATAGCCAAAGCAGTCTTGATAAAGAGGAACAAAGCTATATTATAAAGATATAGTTATCAAAACAGTAGGGTACTGACTTAAAAAGAGGCACACAGACCAATGGAACAACACAGGGAACCTGGAGAAAACCCACAACCAGTCATCTAATCTTTGAAATGAATGCCAAGAACACTCAATGAAAAGAAAATTTTCTCTTCAATAAATGGTGTTTGGAAAAAAGCTATCCACATGCAAAATAATAAAACTGGACCCCTATTGTACAGCACTCACAAAAGTGAACTCTAAATGGATTAAAGACTTACAAGTAAGACCTGAAATCATAAAACCCCTAGAAGAAAACATGCAATAAACTTCCTTGACATTGGTCTTGTCAATAACTTTTTAGTATGAGACCAAAAGTATAAGCAGAAAAAAAAGTAAATGAGACTACATCCAAGTAAAAATCTTCTCCATAGCAAAGGAAATCATCAATAAAATGAAAAAGCATTGTATGGTATGGGAGAAAGTATTTGTAAATTGGATATTTGATAATCCAAAATACAAGGCCCAGCAAAAAAGAACACCCTTTTTTATTACAAAATCATTTATTACAAAATCACAAGCATGTAATTCTGTAGCATAGCAATATCACACTCAAGCATAACATATGACATTTTAGGTGAAATGTTCAAATTATAACGATAAATTATTATGCCCATATTATTACCCTATGAACCACACTCAAGCAGGCGTTACTGCTTCTGGACCCCGTATATAAGAAACTCATACAACTCAATAGTAAAAAACAACAACAACAAAACACAAATCTTGTGATTAAAAAATGGGCAAAGGATCTGCATAGGCATTTTTCCAAAGAAGACAAAATATGGGCAATAGGTACATGGAAAAACACTCAACATCACTATCCATCAGAGAAATGCAAATCAAACCCACAATGAATAAAAACTCACATATGTTAGACTGGCTATTATCAAAAATACAAAGATAAACGTTGGCAAAAAATGTGGAGAAAAGAGAACATGTGTACAATGTGCAAATATAATTTGGAACAACCATTATGAAAAATAGAACAGTATGGAGGTTCCTCAAAAAGTTAAAAATAAAAGTATCATTTGATCCAGCAACCCCATTTCTGGGTGTATATCTGATGGAAATAATATCAGTATCTCAATGAATTATCTACTCCTCCATGTTAATTGAAGCATTATTATGCACAATAGTGATGATATGAAAACAACCTAAGTGTCCATCAGTGGATGAATGAATAAAGAAAATATATAATTCAGCCATGAGAAAGAAGGAAATTAACATGAATAAACCTGGAGGACATTTTGCTATGTTAAATAAGCCAAATAAAGAAAAAAAAAAAAAAAAAACCCTGTATGATCACATTTACCTGTGGAATCTCTAAAAGAAGAAAAAGGAGAAGGAGAAGAAGGAGGAGGAGCGGAAGAAGATAAGGAGGAGGAAGAGAAACAGAGAGTAGAATGAATGGTGGTTACCAGGGCCTGGGTTTGAGAGAAGTGGGAGATGTGATAATCAAAAGGTACAAGCTTAGTAATAAGTTGAATAAACTTTAGGGACCTAGTATACAGTATAGTGATCAGAGTTAACAACTTTTATTGTATACTTGAAATTTGCTGAGAGTAGATCTTAAGTGTTATTACCAAAAAAAAAAACAAAAAAAAGTATGTGATGTGATTGATGTGTTAATTAACCTGATTTTGGTAATTATTTCACAATGTATACATATATCGAGTAATCATGTTGTACATTTTAAATATACACAAACTTATTTTTCAATTATACCTTACCAACACTGGGAGAAAATAACCTACAAAAGCCCAGTTCCTAACTTGGTTGAACAGGGTTCAGGTATGGGGTGTGCTGCTACAGAAAGCACATTGCTCTCCTCCTGGGAGAAAGAAGAAAACATAAACTTCTCTAAATGTTCCAAGAGTTGCTATAATTTTTTTCCATTAACTCTGGTGAATATTTTTTGAGTTCTAATTAATATAACTTAAGTTAATGAATATAATCCCTGTACCTCTGCTCTCACATCACACAAAACCTCAAAATTTTAAGCAATTTTTAAGTTTCTTAAATAAAAACTAATAAGGCTTTTGTGGGGAGGATTATCCATGTCATGGCTATTAAACAGACATGCATTCCAAGATCACTTACAGAGCTCTTTGAGCATCAGGAAAGAACTCAGTTATTGTACAATAATCATCTTGGTTCTTCAGAAAATGTTAGACTACTAATATCGGTCCAATGAAGAGAACTATGTGGAACTTCCTGCTCTATATGCAGGAAGAACCTTTACCAGACAATAGGAAATGAGGTTCAAATGCAATACAAAAAAAATCTCATGCTTTATTAAAAGATGTAGTTGACAATAACTGGAGGTACATTATGTTTGTATTAATGACATAAGATTTATCAATCTTATTTTCATCATTCCAGATTCCAAATGAACTCACTACCTTATCAATGTATTCAAAAGTCATTGATCAATGAAACCAGAATTTTGACAGTTGACTGTGATCATTTGATTCTTGAAGATCATTTCACTGAACTCCAGAAACCTGAGACTTAATGATAGATCCTATAAAAAACAATTTAGTAATTTCTTAATGATTTTATTAATTCCCAATTGACAAAAATACATATTAATTGATCAGTAGAACTTTGAATTAAATAAACAATACTGAATGTGTATAACTTAATGAAAATTTAAAAAGCAGTTGCTATATTACAATTTTCTTATATTATGAACAAAATTATTTACAAAAACAAATGAACTCCTCAGATTTAAACATGAGAATTTCTGATTATTTTTGCTTTAGAATTGCCAGGTAGCACAGGATAAGAAAGTCAGAAGAGACACTATTAATTTAAACTCCACCTCAAAATACAAGTGCAGTAGTTCCAAGAAAAGTGTACACAAGAATTGCATTTCTTTAAAAAAAAAATGCAGATTCCAGGATACAGGGACTGGTAATCCATATGTTAACAATTACTCCAAGTAATTATTATTCAGTCTATTTGATGAAACCCTTTTAAAGTCAAAGAATTGTAGAAACTACCATAAGTATCACTAACAGCTATCTGCTTACCCACAAATTTGGCAAACACTACTTTCATACATTCAATTGCTTAAATTTTAAACTCAAGCACTGCTCCATAAAGAGTATTTAATAGTCTTCAAAATTCAGCTGGACATGTTACTTAGTAATATAAAATAAATTCCAGTGCTTGACATCCAAAACACACAGGAATTTATTTACCTGAAGAAAAAAAATTGATGATCTGTGAGGAATTCTAATTGCTGGTCAAAACAGCAAGCTCACAACAAAATTATACATCCAGTGATTGTAGACATGCCTCGGAGGTGTTGTGAGTTTAGTTCCAGGCCACTACAATAAAGTGAGTATATTATTAAAGCAAGTCATGCAGATTTTTTGGTTTCCCAGGGCTTGTAAAAGTTATGTTAACACTATATTTCTGTCTGTTAAGCATGCTATAGCATCATGTCTAAAAAATCAATGTAAATACCTTAATTTAAAATATTTTATTACTAAAAGTGCTTTTTAAAAGGCTCATCATCTGAGCCTTCAGCAAGTCATAATCTTTTTATCAATGTAGGGCATTATCTCAGTGTTGATGGCTGCTGAGAGATCAGGGTGGTAGTGGCTGAAGGTTGAGGTGGCTGTAACAATTTCTTGAAATAAGACAATAAAGTTTGCCACATAGATTGACTTTTCCTTTCATGAACAATTTCTCTATAGCATGCAATACTGTTGAATAGCATTTTATACCCAGTAAAAACTTCTTTCAAAATTGGAGTCAATCCTCTCAAACCCTGATGTTGCTTTATCAACTAAGTTTATGTGGTATCTTTTGCTGTCAACAGTCTTCACACTATGTTCACTAGGGGTAGATTCGATGTCAATGAACCACTTTATTTGCTCATTCATAAGAAGCACCGCCTCATCCATTAAAGTTTTATTATGAGATTGTAACAATTTAGTGACATGTTCAGGCTCTATTCCTAACTCTAGTTCTCTTGTTATTCTATCACTTCCTTCACTAAAGTCTTGAACCCCTCAATGTCATCCATGGGGGCAGAAATCAACCTCTTTTAAAATCTTGTGAATGGTGATATTCTGACCTTTATCCATTAATCACAAATGTTCTTAATGGCATCTAGAATGGTGAATCTTTTCCAAAAGGTTTTCACTTGACCGTACCCAGATCAATCAGAAGAATCACGATCTATGTCAACCATAGCCTTCTGAAATGTATTTCTTAAACAATAAGTCAATTACTCTTTGATCCATGGGCTGCAGAATGGAGGTTGAGTTAGCAGGCATAAGAACAACATTAATCTTGAACATCTCCATCACAGGTCTTTGGTGACCCTGTACAATATCAATGTGTAGTATTTTTTTAAAGAAATATTTTTTTCCTGGTCAGTAGATTTCGATAATGGGCTTACAATATGCAGTAAACCATATTGTAAACAGATGTGCTATATCATCCAAGCTTTGTTTTTTCATTTGTAGAGCACAGGCAGAGTAGACTTAGCAAAATTGTTAAGAGTCCTAGGATATTCAGAATTGCAAATGAGCATTGGGTTCAACTTAAAGACACCAGCTGCATTAGCTCCTAACAAGAGTCAACCTGTCCTTTGAAACTTTGAAGCCAGGCATGGACTTCCCTGTATCTATGAAAGTCTTAGATGGCATCTTCTCCCAACCCAAGAGTGTTTAATCTACATTAAAAATTTGTTGTTTAACCCTGGCTGCTGTGGCTCAGTTGGTTGGAACATCATCCCACGGACTGAAAAGTCGAAGTTTCTCCTCCTGGTATGGGCCCATATGCAGGTTGTGGGTTTAATCTCCGGTCAGCATGCATATGAGAAAACAACCAATCACACTGCTTCTCACATTGATGTTTCTCCCTCTCTCTCTCCCCTCCCCCTTTCTCTCTCTAAAAGCAGTGGAAAAAATGTTTTCAGGTGAGGATAAAAATTTTAAAAAATCTGTTTAAGGTAGCCATTTCCTTAATTGTCTTAGCTAGATTTTCTGGATAACTTGCTGCAGCTTTACATCAGCACTTGCTGCTTCACCTTGCATTTTATGTTATGGAGATAGATGGCTTCTTCCCTTAAACCTCATAATCCAACCTCAGCTAGCTTCAAACTTTTACTTTGTTGTGTGTTCACCTTTCTCAGCTTTCATAGAATTAGAGAAAGGTAGAGTTTTGCTCTGGATTAGGCTTTATCTTAGGGGATCTTGTGGCTGGTTTGATCTTCTGTCTAAACCACTAAAACTTCCTCCATGTCAGCTTTAATAAGCTGTTTCATTTTCTTATCACTCATATGTTCACTGAAGTAGCACTTTCAATTTCCTATAAGAATTTTCCCTTTGCATTCACAACTTGGCTAACTTTTAACCTATCTCAGCTTTTGACATGCCTTCCTCACTAAGATTAATTATTTATCGCTTTTGTTTTAAAGTGAAGGACATGCAAGTCATTCTTTCACTTGAATATTTAGAGTTAGAGTTGTTATCTGACCTGGTTACAATATTGTTGTGTCTTGGGGAATAGGGGGCCTGAGGAGAAGCAGAGAGATGAGAAATATCTGGTCAGTGGAGCAGTCAGAACACACACAACATTTATTAAGTACTTTGTGTTATGTTGGCCCATTTCATAACACCCTGAAACAATGACAATGGTAACATTAAACATTATTGATCATGGATTATCATAACAAATATAGTAATGATGAAACCTTTGAAATTTGTTGGAGTTACCAGAATGTACTATGAAGAATATTTAAACAAGATAGAATAAGGAATAACTATGATCTATGGTGATTTTGGGTAAATTATTTAAGGCTTACCCTGAAGCTAAAAGAAGCCTTCTTATGCACATATTTTTTTCATTTTTAAAATGATGCATTGTCATGTAAGAAAATTTAGAAAGCATGAAAAATTCTTTAAAAATTTGCCTTTAATTGCTGTATATACAAATATTTACTTAATTATTCTCATTAATAGGTTATTTAATGAGTACATTGATGCTGGCACTGGCCAGCAGTGTCCACGTCATTATGGATGAATTAAAACATACACACGGACTACGGAGTCTGGTGGAGGAATAAGGATGACAATGTGGCTTTTCTCTCAAGGGGAGCAAAGGCTGCAGCCTCCACCATGACAGGCCTTTATTTTAAAATCTCCTCACATTACAAGATGGTTCTTCCTCACTATCCCGGTTACAACAAAGGAGCCAAGGCCCCTCATTACATCATAGAAGAAGGATATTAGCAAATGAATAGGCAGCTGGTTACACTGGGACGAAGGTTTCTCACTTGCAGGGTGAGGGGGTTTTAGCAAAGAGCAAGGGTCAAAACAGCCTAGGTATATTGAAAATCTGATTATCCACGAGAGAAACTATCTGTAGGTGTGGGTCCTGTGCATCTCCAAGTGGGAGCTGGGCCCATGCCTCGCAGAAGGGTCTGCCACAGTGCATTAATGCAAGTGTCCATGCATTTAAAAAATCAATAAACTTTAATCTTTTAGAGCCAATTTAGTTTCATAGCAAATCTGAGTGGAAAGTACAGGGAGTTCCCAGGTTCTCACTAACTTCCACATCAACAAACTCCCTCAATATCAATATCCTGAACCACATATGCTACAACAATTAACCTATAATAACACATATTGTTATCCAGTCCATAGTTTACATTAGGGTTCATTCTTGGTGTACATTCTATAGGTTTGGACAAATGTATATTGCTATGTAGCCAACTATTGTAGCATCATACAGAATAGTTTCCCTGTCCTAAACATCCTCTGTGAACTCTCTACTCATCCCTTTCACTCCCCTAATTCCTGGCTGTTAGTGCTCCTTTAGCATCTCTGGAGTTTACCTTGCCAGAATGTCATATATTGAAATCTTATAGTAGGTAGCCATTTCAGATTGGCTTCTTTCACTTAGAAATAAGCATTTTAGTTTCCTCCATGTCTTATTAGCTCATTTCTTTTTAGAACTGAGTAATATTTTATTGTCTGGATGTACCATAGCCAATTATTCATTCACTTAATGAAGACATCTTAGTTGCTTCCAAGCTTTGGTAATTATGAATAAAGCTTCTATAAAAATCTATGTAAAGTTTATTTGTGGACATAAGTTTTCAGTTCATTTGGGTAACTACCAAAGAGTGAACTGTCAGAGCATATGGAAAGAGTGCTTGGTTTTGTGAGAAACTGTCCAACTGTCTTCCAAATTGGCTGAACCATTTGAATTCTCACCAGTGGTGAATGAGAGTTCCTGTTGCTCCAAAACTTCACCAGTATTTGGTGTTGTCAGAGTTTCAGATTTTGGCTATTGTAATAGGTGTACAGTGGCATCTTGTTTTTTGTTTTAATTTTCAATTCCCTAATGACGTATGATGCTAAACATTTTTTTTTTAATTTCTTACTTGCTATCTACATATTTTGTTTGGTGAAATGTCTGTGAAAGTCTTTAGTTCATTTTTTATCTAGGTTGTTTGATTTCTTCTTGTCAAATTTTAAGAGTTCTTTGTATATTTGGATAATAGTTCTTTATAAGACATGTATTTTGTAAATATTTTATCACAGCATGTAGCTTTTCTTTTTATTATTCTTAACATTGTCTTGCAAAGAGCAGAAGTTTTTAGAATTTACAATGTAGTCTAATTCATCAATTATTTCTTTCATGGATCTCAAATTTCTTGTTGTACTTAACATGTCCTTGCCATATACATTGTCATTTACATTTTCTTCTATCTTATCTTGTAGGAGTTCTATAGTTTTGTGTTTTACATTTAGGTCTATGGTCTATTGTGAGTTAATTTTGTGAAGGGTATAAAATAGTGTGTCAAAATTAATTTCTTTGTCTAGTTCTTCCAGCACCATTTCTTATAGAGGCTTTTTCCACTGTATTGCCTTTACTGTTATCAAAGATTATTTGACTATATGTAGGTCTATATTAGTTTCCATTGATCTATTTGTCTATTTTTCAACCAGTACTATATTGTCTTGATTACTGTAGCTTTATAGTAAATCTTGAAGTTGCATAATGTCAGTTCTACAACTTTGTTCTTCTCCTTCAATACTGTGTAGGCTATTCTGAATCTTTTGCTTCTTCATATAAACTTTATTTTTCATTTTTATTTTTTTACAAATGGGTCTTTTATTTTTTTAATATGGTATCCACACATTTTATATTTTCATTTTTTCTTTATTTCCTCTTTTTTATCATTTTTTAATTTTTGTTCTAATACAGTTGTCTCCATTTTTCCCACCACCACTATCCCCTACCCCACCTGTTACCTTCAACCCTACCTTCTTTTGGCTTTGTCATAGCTTTAAAGGTTCCATACTGTTCAATCATATGTAATACTTTATTTTTTCCTAATAAATTACTTTATTGTTGTTCAATTACAATTGTCTGCATTTTTTCCCCACCACTCTCCCCCACCTCAGCCAAATGCACCTTCCTCCCTTGCTTCCATCCTACCCCTTGGTTTTGTCCATGTGTCCTTTATAGTTGTTCCTGAAAACCCTTCTCTCCACAATTCCTCCCAACCCCTCTGGGTATTATGCTGTTCTTAATTTCAATGCTTCTGCTTATATTTTATTTGCTTTTTTCTTTTATTGATTATGTTCCAGTTAAAGATGAGATCATATGGTATTTGTCCCTCACCATCTGGCTTATTTCATTTAGCATAATGCTCTCCGGTTCCATCCATGCTGTTGAAAAGGATAGGAGCTCCTTCTTTCTCTCTGCTGCATAGAATTCCACTGCGCAAATGTACTATAGTGTTTTCATCCATTCATTTGCTGATGTACATTTAGGTTTCTTCCAGCACTTGCCTACTGCCAATTGTGTTGGGGTGCATAGGTTCTTTTGGATTGGTGTTTCAGGGTTATTAGGACATAGTCTGAGCAGTGGAATTGCTGGGTCAAAAGATATAGATCCATTTTTAGTTTTCTTAGAAAAATCCATACTGTTTTCCATAGTGGTTGTACCAGTCTGCAATCCCACCAACAGTGCACTAGGGTCCCCTTTTCTCCACAACCTCTCCAACACTTGTTTGTTGCTCTGTTTATGATGGACCTTCTAACCAGTGGCAGGTGGTATTTCATTGTGGTTTCAAGTTGGATCTCTCTGATTGTTAGTGATGCTAAGCATCTTTTCATATGTCTCTAGGCCCTCTGTATGTCCTCCTTGGAGAAGTGTCTGTTCAAGTCTTTTCCCCATTTTTTAATCATTTTTTTTTTTTTTTGTCTTCCTGGAGTGGAGTCATGTGAGTTCTTTATATATTTTGGAGATCAAACCCTTGTCTGAGGTATCATTGGCAAATATGTTTTCCCAAATAGTTGGTGCTCTTTTCATTTTAATGCTGTTTTCTTAAGTCATGAAGAAGCATTTTAATTTGATGAGGTCCCATTTGTTTATTCTTTCCTTTATGTCCCTTGCTCTAGGGGACATATCAGTGAAAATGTTGTGTGGAATGTCTGAGATTTTCCTGTCTATGTTCTCCTCTAGGATTTTAATGGTGTCATGGCTTATATTTAAGTCTTTTATCCACCTTGAATTTATTTTTGTGTATGGTGTAAGTTGGTGCTTGAGTTTTATTTATTTATTTTTGCATGTAGCTGTCCAGTTCTCCCAACACCACTTGTTGAAGAGGCTATTTTTACTCCATTTAATGTTGCCGTCCCCTTTGTCAAATATTAATTGACTGTGGACATTTGGGTTTATTTCTGGGCTCTCTGTTCTATTCCACTGGTCCATATGCCTGTTTTTGTGCCAGTACCAGGCTGTTGTGATTACAGTGGCCTTGTAATACAGTTTGGTATCAGGTATTGTGATTCCTCCTACTTTGCTCTTTTTCTCAAAATTGCTGCAGCCATTTGGGTTCATTTATGGTTCCATATAAATTTTTGAAGTTTTTGTTCTATGTCTGTGAAATATGCCATTGGTACTTTAATAGGTATTGCATTGAATTTGTAAATTCTTTTGGGCAGTATGGACATTTTGATGATATTAATTCTTCCGATCCAGAACATGGTATATGCTCCCATTTGTTTGTGTCTTCCTTGATCTCTTTCTTCAGTGTTGTGTAGTTTTCTGCATATAGATCTTTTACTTCCTTGGTTAGGTTTATTCCTAGGTATTTTATTTTTTTCTTTTTCCTATATTGAATGGGATTTTTTTCTTGATTTCTGCTTCTGCTGTTTCATTGTTGGTATACAAAAATGTCGTTGATTTCTGGATATTGACTTTGTATCTGGCTGTTTGGTCAAATTCATTTATTCAGTTGAGCAGTTTTTTGGCTAAGTCTATAGGATTTTCTACGTACACTATCATGTCATCTGCAAACAATGATAGTTTTGTTTCCTCCTTTCCAATTTGGATGCCTTTTATTTCCTTTTCTTGTCTAATCGCTGTGGCTAAGACTTCCAATACTATATTGAATAGAAATGGTGAAAGTGGACAATGTTGTCTTGTTCCTGATCTTAATGGAAAAGATTTTAGTTTTTGCCCATTGAGTATGATGTTGACTGTAGGTCTCTCATATATGGCCTTTATTATGTTGAGGAATGCTCCCTCTATTCCCACTTTGCTGAGTGTTTTTATCATAAATGGGTGCTGTACCTTATCAAATGCCTTTTCCGCATCTATTGATATGATCATGTGATTTTTGCCTTTGTTTTGTTTATGTGATGTATTGCATTTACTGATTTGAGAATGTTGAACCATCCTTGCATCTTTGGGATGAATCCCACTTGGTGATGGTGTATGATCTTGTTAATGTATTGCTGGATACAGTTTGCCAATATTGTGTTGAGAATTTTAGCATCTATGTTCATCAGCGATATTGGCCTGAAGTTTTCTTTGTTTGTTGTGTCTTTATCTGGTTTTGGGATTAGGATGATGCTGGGTTCATAAAAAGAGTTTGGGAGTCTTCTATCTTCTTGAATTTTTTGCAATAGTCTGTGGAGAATGGGGGTTATCTCTGCCTTAAACGCTTTGTAAAATTCTTTGAAACCATCTGGTCCAGGGATTTTGTGTGTTGGGAGCTTTTCGATAACTAGTTCAATTTCATTTGCTGTTATTTGTCTATTCTGGCTTTCTGCTTCTTTATTCAGTTTTGGAAGATTATATTTTTCTAGAAACTTGTCCATTTCACCTAGATTTTCAAATTTCTTTGCATATAGTTCTTCATAGTAATTTCTTACCTCTAGTGAGAAGTTATTACTTCATAGTAATTTTGTATTTCTGTGGTATCAGTTGTAATCTCTCCTCTTTCATTTTTGACTGTGTTTATTTGGGTCCTGTATCTTTGTTTATTGATGAGCCTCCTTAAAGGCTTGTTGATTTTGTTTATGTTTTCAAAGAACCAGCTCCTGGATTCATTGATCCTTAGAATTGTGCTTTTAGTCTCTATGTCCTTTATTTCTGCTCTGATCTTGGTTATATCTCTCCTTCTATTTGCTCTGGATTGGTTTGTTGTTGTTCCTCAAGTTCTTGTAGGTATACAGTTAGGTTGTTTATTTGAAATGTTTCTATCTTTTTTATGTAGGCCTGTATTGCTATGAACTTCCCTCTGAGGACTGTTTTTGCTGTGTTTCATAAGTTTTGGGTTTTTGTGAGTTCATTTTCATTTGTTTCCAGGAACTTTTTGATTTCCTCCTTAATCTCATTCTTGACTCATTCGTTGTTTAATAGCATGTTATTCAATCTCCATGATTTTGAGTGTTTTGCAATTTTTTCCTTGAGGTTAGTTTCTAGTTTCTTTCCCTTTTGAAAAGAGAAAATGCTTGGTATGATTTCAATTTTCTTGAATTTGTTGAGGCTTGTTTTGTGTCCTATCATGTGGTCTATCTTTGAGAATGTTCCATGTGCATTTGAAAAGAATGTGTATTTTGCTTCTTTGGGATGAAAGGCTGTATATACATCAGTTAAGTCTATGTTATCTAGGGTGATGTTCAATGCCACAGTATCTTTTTTGATATTTTGTTTGGAAGATCTGTCCATTTTTGGCAATGGGGTGTTAAAATCTCCTACTATAATTGTGTTGCTGTCAACATCTTTCTTGAAGTCCTCCAAGACTTTCTTTATGTACTTGGGTGCTCCTATGTGGGGTGCATATATATTCACAATGTTTATGTCTTCTTGATGGATTCTTCCTTGAGTATTATGAAGTGAACTTCTGGGTATCTTTTTATGGCTCTTCTTTTGAAGTCTACTTTGTCTGATATGAATATTGCTAACCCTGCTTTTTTTTTCTGTTCATTTTCTTGGAATATTTGTTTTCAGCCCTTCATTTTCATTCTTTGTAGGTCCTTTGTGCTGACATGGGTCTCTTTTAGGCAGCATATGTGTGGGTCATGTTTTCTTATCCATTCTGCTATTCTGTGTCTTTTGATTTGGGCATTTAATCCATTTACATTTAAGTTTATTATTGATAAGTACTTATTCATTGCTTTTTTTTTTTTGTACCTGTGTTCCTGTCTTCCACTGTTTTTCTTCCTGTTCTTAAAGCAAACTCTTTAGCATCTCTTCTAGACCTGGTTTTGAGGATATATATGTATATATTTTTTAATTTTGATTTTTTATTTTTAATATATTTTATTGATTATGCTATTACAGTTGTCTCATTTCTCCCCATCATTTCCCTTCACTCTGCACACCCACTCCCACCCACATTCCCACCCTTTAGTTCATGTCCATCTGTCATAAGTTCTTTAGCTTCTACTTTTCCCATGCTATCCTTGCCCTCTCCCTCTCTATTTTCTACCTACCATCTATGCTACTTATTCTCTGTAACTTTTCCCACTCTCTCCTCCTCCCAATCCACTGTTGTTAACCCTACATGTCATCTCCATTTCTGTGTTTCTGTTCCTCTTCTAGCTGTTTGCTTAGTTTGCTTTTTAGGTGTGGTTGTTAATATCTGTGAGTTTGCTGTCTTTTTACTGTCCTATTTTTGATCTTCTTTTTCTTAGGTAAGTCCCTTTAACATTTCATATAATAAGGGCTTGGTGATGATAAACTCCTTTAACTTGACCTTATCTGAGAAGCACTTTTTCTTCCCTTCCAATCTAAATGAAAGCTTTGCTGGATAGAGCTATCTTGGATGTAGGCCCTTGCTTTTCATGACTTGGAATACTTCTTTCCAGCCCCTTCTTGCCTGTAAGTTCTCTTTTGAAAAATCAGCTGACAATCTGATGGGAACTCCTTTGTAGGTGACTGTCTCTTTATCCCTTACTGCTTCTAGAATTCTCTCTTTCATTTTATTCTTGGCTAATGTAATTATGATGTGCCTTGGTGTGTTCCTCCTTGGGTCCAACTTCTTTGGGACTCTCTGAGCTTCCTGGACTTCCTGGAAGTCTATTTCCTTTACCAGACTGGGGAAGTTCTCCCTTATTATTTGTTCAAATAAATTTTCCACTTGTTGCTCTTCTTCTTCCCCTTCTGGTACCCCTATAATTCAGATGTTGGGATGTTTAATGATGTCCTGGAGGTTCCTAAGCCTCTCCTCATTTTTTTTTTTTTGAATTCTTGTGTCTTCCTTCTTTTCTGTTTGGTTGTTTCTTTCTTCTGTCTTGTCCACTCCATTGATTTGAGTCCCAGTTTTCCTCCCAACTGTATTGGTTCCCTGTGCATTTTTCTTCATTTTACTTATTGTAGCCTTCATATGCTCCTCTAATTTGTGAGCAAAATCAACCAATTCTGTGAGGATCCTGATCATCAGGGCTTTAAATTGTGCATCTGATAGGTTGGCTATCTTTTGGTCACTTAGATTAATTGGCTCTGGGGCTTTGATTTGTTCTCCCATTTGAGCCTTTTTTTGGTCTGGTCACAGCTATTATGTAGTGAGGATGTAGCCTTAGGTGTTCCCCAGGGTAGGGCAGCCCAGTCTCTGGGTAGTGACATGGTATGTGGGGGTGAGGTCCATGAGGGAACAATGGTGCTAGCCCCGCTCTCTCTTGCATTCCAGTTCCTTCTGGCACTTCTCCTTCACCTGGATTATCTGTGTGTTAATGTGCAACCACCTGGTCAGCCAGCTGCCTTGCATGGCCTCTCTGGGTCTGTACCACTGCCACCCCATGCTTGGGGCCTGCTAGCCACCACCTGTGCTCCTGGGGTCTGCTAGCCCCCTCCTGTACACCTGGGATCTGCCAGCCAGTGCTGCCTGTGCGCCCGGGTCTGCCAACCTCCACTTTTTTCCTGCCACAACTCCTTCCCTCTTACCAGTCTGCATGAATGGTTGTTGGACTTCTGTAAAGTTCTATTTCCTATCAGTTCTGGCTGTTTTCTTGTTTCTAAATCTTTGTTGTCCTTAATTTTGGTTGTGTGAGGAGGCACAGTGTGTCCACCTACACCTCCATCTTGGCCAGAAATCCTGGAGGAGGTATATTTTTTGAGGCTTCTCTTGTCTGGGGAGCTCCTTGTTTTGCCTTCCATTTTAATTGAGAGCCTTGCTGGATAAAGTAGTCTTGGTTGCAGGCTTCTGGTTCTCAATACTTGGAATATTTCTTGCATTCCCTTCTGGCTTGGAGAATTTGTGTTGGGAAGTCAGCTGTTAGTCTTATCAGGGCTCCCTTGTATGTTACTTCCTGTTTCTCTCTTGCTGCCTTTAAGATTATCTCTTTATTTGGAATTTTGCCATTTTAATTATGATGTGTCATGAAGTGGGCCTGTTTGGGTTTCTCTTGATTGTAACCTGCTGTGTTCCCTGGATTTGTGTGACTTTTTCCTCTCATCAAATTGGGAAGTTTTCCATTATTACTTTTTCAAACAGGTTTTCTATCCCTTGCTCTTCTTCTCCTTTTGGTATCCCTATTATACAGATATTACATTTCATGGTGTCCTACATTTCCCCTAACCCCTCTCATTCTTTCTGAGCCTCTTTTCCTTTTCTTGCTCCTTCTGGGTACTTTTTCTAATCCTCTACTTCATTGAGCCTGCTTTCCATTCCTTGTACTGTGTTCTTCAGTTCAGGAATTGTATTATTAATTTCCTTTTGGCTCTTGTTGATAGTTTCTATTTCCTTTTCCATGTTGATATAGTTTACAGTGAGTTCATCTTCATATAAATTTTAGAATCAGATTGTCAATATCTTTAAAATAACTTGCTGGGATTATAATTAAAATTACATTAAATCTGTATATAGAAGGAAAAAACTGAGATCTTGAAAATATTAAATCTCCCTGTTTATGAGCATAGAATATTTCTCCATTGATTTAATTCTTCTTTTGTTGTTTTTAGATTTTATATACATTTTGTTGGAAGTATATGTAAAGTATTTTATTTGGGAAGGTGCTAATATCAATGGTAATATGCTTTTAATTTTAAATTTTACTTGTTCATATCTGGTCTGTAAAAAATTGATCAACTTTTTAATGTTAACTTTGTAGTAGAATGATAATACAAATATATTTTACAGGGATTTGTAAAAAATGGGAGATGATGTCCCTTCTGTTTATTTAAAAATACCTATATGATCCTTTCTATTGTGATATGAAGTCTTTTAAGTGTTTTGTAAATCTGAAGTCATTAAATTTATCTTCATAAGCATCATTATTATCCCAAAATCTTAGATAAATAAACTGAGTGATTGACCATTCAAGCACTTGTTCTGGATCTTAAGGAAGAGCCAGGATTCACACTTTTGTGGTGCTGCTCCAGAATGCATACTTTTAAGCACAATTTTACAGTGACTGTGAAAAAAGAAGATGCATAGGTAAGTCCTGTTTATTGTTTCATATCTTAGGGAAAAGTCTAATTAGAAGAACTGGAAATTTGGAGGGATGGGATCTGACTATCAGGAGAATGTTTTGTGTTAATTTCTGATCAATGTAAGATAAAAATGTTTAACCAGAAAATTATCCACTGATAATTAAGAAGCCATAATTTTGGTCCAAGCCCAAACTTTTAAAACTCTTGGAATTATGTAAAAATTAAACTTTGACTCATTGTTCTAATTGGAAATTGCCATATTTCAAAATGATTATGAAAATACCACATAATCAGACACCAAGAAGAGGGGAAAATAATAAAATGTAATGCTTGGTTGACCTGGTTTTAAAGCCTAGTTGACATTGTTTCTCTCTTGACCATTATTTTTATCTGATGAAACACTTCGGTTCTTTCTCTCTGCAAAGAATTCTTTGACTAGTTCTCTATCTCTCTGATAAGATGGAATCTGCAGCTTCAATTGAAGTTCACTTCATGTTTTCTACATTCTTTTTCTATGTGAAAAGATTTCAAGGGTTAGTAATACTGCACAACTGAATCAAACTTTGTATGTGTCACCCACATGCAGGATGCAATCTACAGTAGAGTGTGGAATAGAGACTTAACTTTTAAAAAAAAATTCAGTTATTGGAATATGTCACCATACTCTGTGATAGAAGTTTGATAAATAGTTATAACTAGGCCCCATTTGATCATCAAAGTCACCCAGCTAACAAGGAATTATTAAACCCATCTTTCCAAATGAGTAAGTTGAAATTTAATTATAAAAAGGAGAATTAATATTTATACCCTGCTTAGCCTGACACTGATAGGGGACTCAAGAGCTGGAAAATTTTAGTTTAAGGTATATAGTTATAAGCCTAGTAAATAATGCATATGTTAAATCTTTTGTTTTAGAAACTACAGATAAGGCCCATCCTGGCTCCTGGGAAAACAGCTGACCTCCTGGGGCACTGCTAGAGATTACTGCCTGTGGATAAGTGGAGGCATCCAGGCCCTTTTGTTTCAGGGAGCAGCAGATGACCACCAGTCCCTGGGAACAGCTAACTGCCCAGGACAAGAAGGTTGCAGTTTCTTTCACCTAACCCTCCCTGAATTTCAAAACCCCTCACCGCACTTTCTTCTCTGTTATAAAAGTCTGGCCTGGAAAGAAAATGTGAGATGGTCTGTTAGGGTATGAGACTGCCATCTTCTCAGATCTCTGGCCATCTGAATAAAGCACCCATAAAGATTCAATCTCTGCCTCTGCTTATTAGGTTTGGTAGTGACAGGCAGCCTGAAATGGTGTCTTTTCCAGTTTCAACACCTCTAGCCTACTAACAGTTAAAATGCATGTCTGTTTCTGCCTTTAAGAAGTTACAGTTCATATCAATATTTGATTGTATATGATTATAATTATTTTTTCCAGAAATGAGGTTATCTTTACATTTTATTTTATTTTGTTCCTTGTTTATTGTTGATTAGAACTACATTAACATAATTACTTTAGTGATTGGCTAGTCTTTAAAAAACATATGCTAGACTAGCAAGACAAGGGAACAAAGAAGGTCTATAGTTTACCATGTTCTTTTTTTGCAAGCAGAATGCTCTGAAGACCTAACTTGCAATAGGGTGTAGCATTAAATATTTGTGTATAAGACTAATTACCTGACACATTACTATTAACTGGTATAAGAAAGTTGCTGTTAGCTGTCAAATTAGAAGACTTATGTTGGTTAATATTGTGAAGTTGAGTAAAACTAAATATAATTTTGAGCTCTTTGAATGAAATTAAATTCTACTAAAAACTTTTCATAAAGTTGGGACACTAAAAAAGGTGACTCACAAAAAATGTCACCTGCCCCAGGACACAAAAAAATTTCAAAAAGGATATAAAATGAAAGAGAAGATTGGGTATCCATTTTTCCATGGAGTCAACCACCAGGAGCTTGGCCTGAGGCCTTTGCCTGCACAATGCTGATAAAAAGTCTCTTTAGTCTTTTTCTTTGTACTTGTGTACCATTATTGGTTTATGTTACATTTTAAAAGAAGTTAAGGAGACTGTGGTGGTTTCCTTTTGTGGGTCTATTATTGTTGCTATTGTTGTTGCTTATAGGCAGATTGTAGAAACTTGTTGAAAAGATATATTTAACTATTTTTATAATTAATAATTTTTTTAAATTAAAAGCTCTGAGAAAGCCAATTTGTTAGACATTAAGTGGTTCACAAGATTTAAGATTCTTACCAATGCAACAAGCCATCTGGACACTGAATCTCACACTGTAGGAAAGAAACCAAGGCAAAGCTGAATTAGTGTTAAAGACAGTCCAGGTCACAGACTGGCAGCTGTCAAACATGAGGCAGGAGCAGGGAATGGATGAAAGAAAGTGAAGGGATTAGCCAAAGAACATATATGTGTAACTCACAGAAACAGGTAAAGTATGGTGGTGGCCAGAGGGAAGGGGGGAAGGGTCTGGATGGAGGTGGGCAAAGGTAGGAGGAATGGGGACATCTGTAATAGTATCAACAGTAAAAATAAAGTAAAAAGAGACAGCCCAGGTCTTCAGACATAAAGTAGACACATGTGTTGAGCAAAAAGCCACTGTAGGCCACCTTTGTTTCTCCTTTATAAGATTGCTCTGGTGCAATCATGCATTTTGAAAAACTGCAGACCTACTTAACAAAGATGATACCACAACTTCCAGAAAGATTCACAGATTTTTGTAAGTGGTTCAATTGCTTTTGCTGTTTCTGGAACTTAGGACTCCAAGTGTCCGAACTACCATTATTCACCCTATCTGTGTTCTGTGTCAGCATGTCTACCTGGAAAAGAAAGGGTTTCCAGGATAGTAGTGAAGGGTCCGTTAATTCCAGATGTCTCCTAAATGATCTGGCAATGTGACAAAAGACTAGACAATTTTTAGTAACAATTAGGTCCAGTAAAGTATTCTTTCTTTAATAAATCTTTGGTGATATAGATTTGTAGTCACATATGAAATATACTCTAAAACCATTCCTAACCTCTGCAGTTTCAAGACCAGAAATTCTAATAGTGTCACTGAAGTTTCAATGACAACTTGTAGGATTATATTGCTCACTCTTATTTAAAATGTTATCAAACACTTTAGAGTCTGCTTTTATAATTTTGCCAGTAATCTATGTATTGAATAATTAACAGACTAATAGTGATCATACATTTATGAAAAATTAAGCATTTATATGTATTATTAGATTTTGATCTTTCATTTTAGCCCATTATTTAAAAAATAAATAAAAACTTGAGCATCTCTAGGATACAGGGAGCTTCATCTTACTCTGTCTTGTCCATGGTGACTCCATGGTGCTTGCAACATAACAGTGGTCATAAGTCTTTAGAAAATATGTTCTCAGAATTCTCATCCTCAATAAACTGGTTTAATTTAGGCTACCCAGTATGCATCCCTGCACTTAGATATTACAAAAGTGTTCACAATCAAGAGTAAAACTGAAAGTAAAACAAATGTTAACCACCTGCACTCAAAGGCAAATGATTTTTGAAACCTCTAATTGTCAACCAAGGTTGTCATTAGCTCAGCTCAGAGAGATGCACCTGCTCTCATGACCAGCACAAGAACTCAAACTTGAACTATGTTATGGCTACTATAATTCTCATTATTTTTTCATATATAAGAGCAATTTCACATACATTACCTCAAGAGGCGGACAATGTTATTCACAATTTATAGAGGGAAACATCAGACTTGGAGAGAGAATATGATTTACCAAAGTCACTTACCAACAAGTTACAGAGCTGAGATCAGTATATCATTCTTCTTACCATCATCATGGCTGGTTATAGGAAGAATAAATAACCCCCTAAAAAAGAATAAGGTAGGTGTTTGCTCACTACTCCACTCTGCCTAGCCAGTCTGCTTGGTTGTAGAGAGGCACACACTGAAAGGTTTATTGGAGTTCACACAGGCAAATTCTAACTATAGAGCTGAATGCTGTTCTCTGATTACAGATTATATGCTTTGTTAATAAGAGTTCCATCACTCAAAACCTTAAAGGTATTTTGGAAATTTAAGGAGAAAATATAAAAAATAACAAAGTAGAATTTATAAGACTGCAAATAGGAAAATTGACTTTGCATACATGTATGTGGATATATAATTCAGAGTAATGCAGACTGGGAAGATTTTCAGAGTGGATGTCTTACATCCTCTCCCATGAATCTGACTTTGACTTAAAGGCAAACATGGCTTCAGGGGAAACATACATTCTTCCTCTGCTTAATTAGCATGCCTTGACAGAACTATTAAAGCCCATGTTTTTCACAGCAATAAACTCAGCTCTTAACTTGTGTCTCAGTGTTACACTTTTCAGAATCTTTCAGAAAAAAATGTGTTTGAAATCTCTTGGTTTAGGAAGTTAATGAATCTTTCAAATCAGTCTAGCCATGGAAGAGAATATCTTCCACCTCAACAATCAACTCCTGGTTTCTGGTTCTTATTTTTAAAAGGGATTTTGAATAGCTTTGTCCTTATAGGTATGTTTACCCCTTTTTCACAAAATGACCTAGTCACATGCATTATATACTAACATTGAAAATTACCTTTAAACCATTTAAAAGAATATTTTATTGCAGTGAATGGCTTTGATTGCTGTCAAATGACTTAAAAAAAAAACTTGGCTTCCTCAAATCATGGTTTTAACTTAGCAATTTTCACTGTATACATGCACAGCAGAGATATACTTGCCACCAAACTTCCCTCTTAGTCACTAATTTTAAGATCTTCTTAGATAAACAGATTTTTAATGCTATTATTTTAGTTAAATTTCTTAAAGTTTTACCTCTAGCTAGTTGTTAATTATTTTATTATTTTTCTACATTTGTCTTCCTTACCACTCAGAATATACTCAAATTTTATTTCATAATTGAGTTTCCAAAAATTTTACTCAATTTACCCTTCTAATATCTACTGTTTTGAGGTTATATTCTATTTCATCATGCTAGTGTTTAGTCCCCATCTGAGTTAAAACTGTTTTATTCATAGTGAAATCATTGTCATCACCCAAGAAAATAACATGATATGATGGATTCTCCCAGTTTTCTGCAGGAAGGAATGCTCTAATTCCCATATAATCTTCACTGATAAAGGCAGCAAAAAAGACTAGCAGCAATGTAGCATATATAGTTGATCCCTTCTAACTAGGATGATTTTCATGAAACATCAACTTCTTAATGTTACACTGTTTTTCTATTGTATAGTATTTAAAAATTAATAAAACAACACAAGTCATTCAGGGAGTAGAATTTCAAAATTAAAAATTAATCACTTTGAGAATACTAATGTTTTGGTAAGAACGTGTATAAGTATGAAATATTTCATGAGGATGAAATATATCTCTTTCTCTCATAGATATTGACAAGTGAGAAGTATGGAAGTATATTTCTAAGTGGGTCGTGAGTTACTGATCAGAGGTGAAGTACATACAATACCATGAAACCAAAAGTAAATTAAATGATCATGATTTGCCAAACTACATCCCCCTGAAGGAGGATTCAGGGGTGCAGAACTGAACTAGACCCTTCTGGCAAGAGAGGTGTGAGGATGGGGAAATCTAATCATGTTTCATATCCATTCTATTTCATGGAATTCTTGAGGCTCCATAGTTCTTCTATGACAATAGACCAGGGGTGTCAAACTTACTTTCACCAGGGGCCACATCAGCTTCACAGTTGCCTTCAAAGGGCTGAATGCAATTTCAACTCCTTAACAGTTAAGGACTAGTTACATTTATACAGTCCTAAAATTATTTTGGCCCTTTGAAGGCAACCACAAAGCTGATGTGGCTCCTGGTGAAAGTGAGTTTGACACCCCTGCAATAGACCATGAAATGATGAAGCCATTTATGAGCGTTTTAGCTCCAAGGGAAGACCTCATCCTACTACCATTCCTCTCAGGTCTGAATGGACATGAGAGTGGGCCATAACTGAGTAAGCATGTTTCACAGTGCCAGCTGAACAAGAGAAGCTTCTATCCGAGACACCACTGTGGGCTAAGGCCACCTTCATGGAGGGGCTGTCCACTGCCAACTGTGTAAACTCGCCTCAGAAGAGGAAAGCCTTTTCAGGACACAGCAGGAGAAATCAAATTTGTATATGCAGTGAAAGTTCTGTCATTTAGACATGTTTTTTTTTGTCTCAGCAAGGACAGGTGTTCAGCAGTGCAGGCATGGAATTGCAGAGGTTTCATGATGGGGATCCTACCAGTATCTGTTACCTTATGAATTTAACCAAGAAAAGATTTAGGTTCATTTTCCCCCTAAAATATAATATTAGTTTAAAGATATTTACCATTTAAAGATAAAGATATTCCAATTGGAAAAGGGACACCTATCTGGTCCATTTAGTCTTTATTGCTAGTAACATTTTTTTCAGTCCTTTATCACATGTTTGTGGTATACTTCTGTGTTCTACACACTAATGTGGGCCCTGAGGATTCTGTGGGAAACAGAACAGTGTCACTGTTCTTCTGGAGAGAGCCAATAGATAAACCAGTGAACATGTGCTATCTTAGAGAATGTTAAGTTTTACAAAGACTATATGGCAAGGTAATGGGTAAGAAGTGAACTTGAGAGGGCAATGGGAGGAACAGAGTAAGTGAAAGTAGCTAGCAAAGCCCTTTATGTGCCTTTGATATAGAGCTAGTATCTGATTAATGAGGAGACAGCAACCATGGAAGATCCTTGGGTATAGTTTCAAGTCGATGATGCAAATATTCTGAAGCAGGGCCAAATAAATGTTATGGTGTTGACTATCTGCCCTATACAAGAGCCATCAGATGTGTTATCAAGTTAAAACGCAGGTGCACACATGCATTCCTGTTAAGTTTTAATGTTAAAATCCACAAGGGACACATAAACTGCCTGAATCCAAAGTACACCAAATACCTTTTCAGCAGTGGTCTATTTCTATTGGACTTCCACAATTTAATACACAAAGAACACCTCTTAGTGACTTCCAGGGAATTCTCTGGTAGCTCTTAGAACAACATCTTGCCTTGGGCTGACTGATGAAATGGAGATTATGACTTTTTTCCTCTTAAACCATAAACAACCTATGTTCTCTTACAGTCTTAAGCTTCTATAGAGTCAACTGTCTTAACTCATACAATCCATCTCTGCTTGACAGGTATAAATGTTGTTGAATGTCAGCATCACAGCCTTCCAGGCATGATGGCTTATCATCCTTTTCATTTAAGAGGGCTCACAAACTTGAAAAAGTTTTGAAGGTGAGACATATCACATCAAAAATTTAAATGAACTCCAAGTTAACTTTCAAAGTTAAAAATGTAATTAAAAATATTTAAGTATTTAATTTGAAATGTTTTGAATTTCTAATTGTGGAGAATCGTTCAAAGCTCAACTTTTTGAAAAGATGCATAAATATAGTGCCTACAATGAGCTAGCTCCTGAATACTAAACAGAAAAAGGTGGCTTCTGTAAGACCTTAAAGTTTAATGGTGATAATGCAAACATGAACCTGTATCTCTGGTAAACTATTCTGGATAAAATTATTCCTACATTAAATAGTTTGGGCTGCTTTATATAAAGAATACATTTTAAGAAGTAGCATAGACTAAGCATGAAAAGGTGAAAGTTTGAATAAAATCTATTTTTACTCAAAGGCAGAGAAAGGGAAAGTAACATAGATAAAGAAAAATGCTCTAAGGAAACTGCATAATATAGATTTTTCCTCCCTTTTCTGATGAGTATATTTCGGTCCTCAATGGCAGGCACATAAACGTAAAAGCTCTGATGCCTTGATATCTTGCACATGGTAAGTACTTCGTAAATATTTACAGAGTCAATGGAAAAGAGGGAGTAAGAAAGATGTCCCATGAAAAGTACATGCATTTGAGATCATTGAGATTCAGTAACACCATTTACTCCAGTAGATTTCAAATAAATTGAGAAAACAGGTATCAGATGGGCCTTAAGATATGAACTTTATGCTTGGTAAGACTGAATGCAGGCTATGCATTAGTTTTGTCTCCAGATATAAACCTGGTGTTCATCCATGGACCAATGGTCCACAGTAAAGATCTTCTTCAGCTAACTCATGGATAATCAACCACTGCCTGTCTCTCATCACTGAGCTAGGGGAGTAAGGACTTACAGAAGTAAGGCTACAGTTATTTCTAAAAGGCAGGCTCTAGGTCAAGTTCCTATTTTTCATCTACATGGAAGGCAGCAAAAGAATTCAGCCAATGTGTGGGCCAGAAAGGGAAAAAAGACCTGCCTAACAGGGAGCGGGGAATGTCATTCTCTCACCATGTTACCCACCAGTTGTGTGTATTCAACCTATTTACATGGGAAAGACTAAGTGAAAAATGAAGAATCCAAAAGTGGTCTCATGGACACAAAGACTAGAGATGTAGTTGCTCATGCTACTGACTACATTACTAAGGAACACTTTTCCTCTTATTTTGATGAAAAAAAAAAACATAAGGGTGGAAAGAGGGAAGGATATTTCTCTTTTTAAACTCATAAGAAGTCTGTAGGAGAGATAAGAGCGTCATGTTCTTGATCAACTTTGGAAAAATGAGGGAAGCTATTTTAAATGGCTTAACTGAATGAACAAATGGAAATATTGAACAGACACACTACCATAGAAGATATATAAATGAAGGGAAAAAAACACCTGAAAAGAAGTTTTATATAATTAATCATTAGAGAAATGCAAATGAAAACCTAAGTAGATAGTACTATATACACTAGAAGGGCTAAAATTTAAAAACTGACAGTAAGTACCAAGTGTTAGTGAGAAGTTGTATTCTGAACTTACATTCCTTACTTTTAATTGTTTTATTCTTAATATAGATTTGTTTATTAACTCACAGTTCAGTTTCTTATTTATCATTCTCTATGCATATTTTATATTCTGTCAAAATTCTCTAATCCTTCTGTAAAGATGCAACAGCACACTGTCAGCTGCATGGTCAAAGTCTGTGTGGTTTGAGGACTCTGTCCCCCATTGTCACAGAATGCGGGTTCTTTTCACTAGAATTCATTTGTAGTGCAAAGTATAGAAACCTGATTTGTGTGAAAGGGCAAACTTTGAAGAGAAATGACTTCAGGAATGTGAGTAGAGAAGGTATTTCCCCATTTCATTCTTTGCATTCAATTAATTTAATGCCATTCTAATTAAATTAATATAACAAAACTTGGAAACTGTATAATTTGGAGTGTTTAAAAAGAGAAGGATATAATTTAGTTATTGGTCTCTCCTATGGGTGATTTACAGAAAACATTTGTTTATTCCCAAAAGTCTTAACACTGTTCACCAAGATTCCTGCCCACTGGAAAAATGCTCACAGATGGGCCAGAATGGATGATTTTCATTGTGCTGCTTCCAGATAAATAAAGTTGTGAGTGGCTACACATTTTGGGAGACCTGGGGCAAAGCAGGTTAGATGAAGCTCAGAACATTAAGAAGGAATTAGGAACACTTGAAATCAGATTGTTTCCAGCTATTTTAAAGGGAAAGAGTGATGAATTGGCAGGAGATGTTTGGTTGGAGCCTGGCTCAGTGACATGCCTGGTCTCAGACCCTGGAGCAGGTTCATGGTGGGACCAGCATGAGGTCCACTCAGAGACTTTTGGCTCTTTAGTATATCACATTGTCTCTTTACTACTTTTTAAACTACTACTCTTAAGAATACCTTAAATCAAAATAATGTACTGATTTTTAAGTTGTTTTAGAAACTTCAAATCAGATGTCAGCACATATTTTTCCATAGAAGACCAAAGAACCAAAATCTTGTAGACTTTGCCAGTCTGATATGGTCTCTGTTACATAATTTTCACTTGTTTTTCTTTGGTTTGTTTACCATCTTTTAAAAATCTAGGACAATTCTCAACTTTTGGGCCACACAAAACAGACTATGGGCCATAGTTTAAACTATGCCAAGCCCTGCTTTAAATCATTATTATTTTAGTGGCAGTGTAACTTAGAGCATCTCACTGAATGCATTTACAGAGATATTGTGCCTTTTGGGGACAGTGATACTCTAGTGGTTTGGAGTTATGGTTCTTTGTGTCACCAGTCACATGGGACTTCTCTGTCTGTACAAGATGAGTACATTTTTAGAGCCCCTGAAACCAGTGATAAGAATGAAAAGTGACAAAAAGCAATGTGATGTGAATAGAATAGTCATGGAGAGCTGCTTCTAACCTTATTTAACCCCATATACTCGCAGCATTCAGAATTTATTTCCTGACGAGTGAACTTCTATCTGTAATGCTAAAGAGCCTGGATCAAGAGGGGAGACTGAACGCATTCCCAGCTGCTCCAAATCTCCCTAAATAAATGAAACAAACAAACAGATCCACTGAATTATTGCCATTTTAGGGAACAGATGAGGCTCACTGTGATTTTGTATAAGTCAATTAAGTGATTCAAGACTATGGAATAATGAAACAATAAATGGTGAAGAAAACTAAAGAAAATTAATATTTTCAGGTAATTTCACTTCAACAATTGTCCAAGTTGTTGTAATAGAGAAAAAATATCTTATGAGGAAAAAGAATCCCATGAAAACATGTAAGTAGAGTTATATTAGTTGCTATTTACTGAGTGCTTACTATATGGCAGTCGCTTGTTCTATAGCAGCGATTTTCAACTTTTTTGCAACTCATGGAACACATAAACTAATTACTAAAATTTTGCAGCACACCAAAATATATATTTTTTGCTGATCTCACCAAAAATAGATATAATTTTGATTCATCCATACCAGACAGCTATTGTCGTGTTGGCTGTTCTCATTTTTTTTTTATTTGACAATCTCTCAGAGCCCCTAAGTAAATAGTGAGGTATTGCATGTTTTAAAAATTCTTGTGGCACATCAGTGTGCCACAGCACACTGATTGAAAATTGCTGTTCTACACAGTCATTGTGATTATTATCTTCACAGATGAGGAAATCGAGGAAGAAAGACAACTGGCCTGTCTCACCCAAAGGATAAGTGGTCAGGTTGGTATTCAATCCCTAATCATCACTATTACTACCTACAAATGCAACGTGGCTAGACAGAGAGCAGGGGATTGAGTCTTAGACACATACATTTTTAATGTATAATGTCAAAAAAATGAACAAACTGAACTAACAAGCAAAAGAGAGAGAGAGAGTCATAGATAGCAGGATGATGGCTATGGGAGAGAAAAGGAGTGGAGAGATGAGGCAAAAAGGCAAAAAGACTCATGGACATGCAACAGCGTGGTGATTGAGGGGGGCAATTTAAGGGAGTTAAATAGTAATGGAAAAAATATAATTAAAATAATATAAAATGTCAACCATGTGGTTAGTAACTTGGCCTTAATTTAATTCATTCAAATAATTCATGAGAAAAAACATATATACAAAAATGTTTTTTTTACCTATAAAACTCATACCTTTCTCTGTCAGCTAATAGCAACTATAAAATATTATCTTAAGAGTAGCTTTTAAAATATCAAAACAAAATCAATCAGATTTGTTAAAATAACTGAAATATAAACAACAGAAGTAGGCATGTAGGTGCTTTAACACATCAGTATTTTAAAAACATGAAATAATCAAATTGTAAAATCAGGCTAAAATATTAAAGAAATTTAAAAATCCTAAAGGAAGAACCACAACCTTAAACAGTGCAGTGATCTTAGAGGATATTTACAAAGATAACTTTAAAAAATATATTATTTCTGTTTGTGGCAACACTAATATTGTTACACTGAGAGTTCTAGGTACTTTAGGTTTTTTTTTTAAGAAATGTCGATTAAGTCAATATGTCAAATGTCAATATGCAAACATTCACTGGTGATAAAGATCACTATTGCTTAAAAACATCTTATTCTAAAGATGACATCACAGCAGAGTGCAAGTTGAAATAGCTAAAATTTGATGCGGACCTCGGCTTGTGGGTTCTGCCACATTGTGGATGAGATTCTAGAAATTCACACGAACTCGGAGTCCTGTGGAGGAAAAGGGACAGCATGGTTTTTCTCTCAAGGGGAGAAAAAACTGTGGACTCTGCCATGACAGGCCTTTATTTCTTTTCTGCACACATTACATGATGGTCCTCATTTACTATGCACAGGTTCACTTTAGGTGGTTACCTTTTACAGAAAACAAAGGAGATGATGCCACTAATCACAGAAGAAGGATATTTGCAAATGAAAAGGGAAAAATGGTTGAACCGGTTACACTCCATATTGGGGAGTTTTAGTGTAGATTTTAGGAAGTTACAGTCAGCACTTGCTGTCTCAATTCAGGGTGAGGGAGTTTTAGCAAAAGCAAGTCCAAAAGAAGCCTAGGTGCATTGCAGGTCTGATTCCCCATGGGAGAACCCATCCATAGGTGTGGGTCCTGTGTATCAGACCTTACTTTCCACTGCAAGCTGGGCCCATGCCACACAGAATGGTCTTCTACAAAAATTACTTTTCTTAAACATATGACTGATATTTTTCTTTTTAATTCTAGGTGATGATGTTGCCCGTGGAAATGGGGTTCTTCACCCAGTTGCAAGAAAAGTATTCCTGGAGACCCCCGAAAGGGAGGAGTTGTGGTAAGGTTTATCGAAGTTAAAGTAAACACAAAGGGCTGTCCTGGGTTTAGCTCCATTCCCCTATGGAAAAAGTTCAATCTTGTCTTCATCAGGCCCAGAAATAGGGCCAGTGTCCAGACGTTTTGCACTGTTGGTTCAGTCCATGTCTGGCCTCACCCGGCCAGCAAGTCTGTGTTCCTGGCTGTGCTCCAGCTGGCCGTGCCCAGATGCATGTTTGTAGTCTGCATAGGGGTGAGACCACAGGCGGCCTCTAGGGCCACATGGTTGCTGTGGAGAGAGAATGCACTAGCAGTGGGGCCAGCACACGTTACCAGTAAGAGCCAGAGCCTCATGGTTAACTCTGTTTATATTACCTTGGGCTTGGGAAGGACCAGGTACTCTTTAAATTAATCAATTAACTTAATAAACTTTTGTGGGCTGGCACTGCATCCTCCCCCTAACCAATTTCTAGATCTTCCAGGGTTCGTGTCCTTTATCCAATAAGATCCTGTGCCCTGGTTAGACTGATAGGCCCTTATGGTCACCATCTTGGCTTCTGCTGGGTTGTGTCCAGCAGAGGAATTTCTCCTTTATTGTCCTATCCTTCCACCCATAATCTGCTGTGAATGGACTGGTGGTTTCCTGCAGAGTGTGTGAAGCTGTAATTTTCTAGCAAAGCAGACAGGCTCATTGTCCAATTTAGCTCCCCAGTTTATTAGGCTTCTTAATGTCTGATTTCCTTTACTTCCTTCCTTTATTAATATCTAGCTACCTGTGCTAACAAAAGTTTAATAGAAAATATGTCTATGTTTCTCCAATTACCTTATTTTATATAATATGATTTATTTGAAGATTTATAGGGAAAACTAAAAGGCCAGTATTTTAAATGCTAAATATATGTTCAGGAACACTGGATCTGTTGAATGGTTCATATAAAGCAATATTAAGACTGAAAGTCAGATTTAAAAAAAAAATAGGTGTAATTTGAAAATACAGAGTTTAAAGATGAAAGAGGAATTCCACATAGAGTAGAAGAGTGTACTCAGAATGAGAAAGGAAGGATCCAACCCCAGAAGGGCTGAGTTCAGTTTGGCTTCAGGATAAAATGTGTGGGAAGTTCATTTGAGATCACTGAAGAAGGAGGTGGGGCAAGATTGTGGAGTGCCTCGAATAAAAGATTAAGCTCTTGGGTCTGGATCTCATGGGAAACAGCATAGGTCTGGGCAGTGGAGTGTTCAAGAGCTCAAGCACTTGAAGTAAACAGCCTGACTTGAATTGCTGGTCTCTGACAGCCACAGGAGTTCTTATTGTCACAGTGCCTCAGTGTCCTCATCTTTACTACAGGTACAAGTATGGGCCTCTTGAATTATGCACTAAATGAGATAATTTAGGCAAATCTTTTAGAAAAGGGCCTGGTATATAGTAACCTAAATGTCAATAACTGCCTGAGTCTACTCTAATTTATAAAGAACATGTGGCTATTTTCACACTCTGTTATTTGAGTCTATGATTAGCAAAAGGTCCTTGCAGCCCACATCAGAGTTGGGGGACGAAGCATATGCATGAGAATCCTGGACCCTCCTAGAGAGGGCTCCTCATCCCATCACCATCTGTGATCACAGGTCTAGGCTCAGGCCAGGCCTGTTAAATCAAAGCCTGTGCATACCCAAATGTGGCCTCTGTCAACATGCCAATCCAAAACTATAGAAAAATTTTATAAGAATTTATTTGAGCTTAATTTTGAGAATATTTCCAGAAGCAAGATCTCAGAGATTAAGAAAATACTCTTAGAATAGCAGTTTTGCAGTTCATTTTATAATTTAGAATCAAAGGAGATAACTTAAGGAAGGTACATGAAATCCATCGGTGGTAGATTAAGGAGGCAAAGAGGAAAAATCTCTAGGATTGGATAAAAGGCAAAATGGAGAAACACATACTTCTGTTACATTCGTGGGTTAGCTAACATTTAATGTTTACAACCTGTAGAGATGGTATATGGACAACAAGATAACAATCAGGGGTTTTGCAATAATGCTGTGGTAGTCTTGTGCTCCAGTACCAGAAGTTGTGCCTCTGAGGGAGTCTGGAAAAT
Organism: Anoura caudifer; assembly: GCA_004027475.1. Taxonomy (NCBI): domain Eukaryota; kingdom Metazoa; phylum Chordata; class Mammalia; order Chiroptera; family Phyllostomidae; genus Anoura; species Anoura caudifer. The sequence goes on along the minus strand of PVKU01004271.1, from coordinate 28,508 downwards.
AAATACTCTGACATTTCAAAGATCTGTTATCCTAGGTGCATAAGAACAATAGGCAGGGCTCGCTGAAGGTGAGAATTGACCTTTGCTATGGAAGCTGTAGGCCTGTGGCTTAGCTAACCCCATAACTTTCCCAGCTACAAATTTGTGATGAGACCATGCTCTGTGGTTACTTTTGGCCATGACCCTCCTGAGCTTGTCAGGTCTATTATATAGCCCCCTTTTCATTCACATGTACCATCAGAGCATGTACACCATGGTGCTAGGGTGTGCCCAGTGCCCTGCTACATACCAGGCTCCCTGACGCAGGACTAGGCCTCACTAGTGTGTCTGGAGCTAGCCTGGGAGAAAGCTCTTGAGACATATTTGTGTTGCTTATTGAATAAATGAATGATTAGTGAATACATGAAGCCACCTCAAAGGAATGTCCTTGCTGACACCTTCCCTCAGGGTGAAGTGTCTGAGTTTTAGGGTGCTGTAAGGTCACCATGGCTATCCTGGGGAGACTTAAGACATTTCGAGTAACCTGCAAGAATCTGAGAGGCTTCAGTGGAGCTGACACCTAGGGGTGCTGTGTTTCTTTATTGATGGAAATCCTTTGGCAGGTTCAGATGACCCAGAAGTAGAAGGTTCTGGGGATAAACCCTCATTAGAGACAAAGACCCTGCTTGGCTATCTTTCATTCTGCTTTCTATGCGTGGAGTTGTGTCTGGAAGAATCAGGAAGGGGATTCTAACTAACAATCAGGTAAGAACAACTTTAGAAGCAGCTGGTGACACTGTTTGACATAGCATGGAACTCTCTGTCTCTTTGTGCTGCCAGGCTTCAAAGAATTTATAGCAAGGGCTATTTTAAGCATTCCGGTTAAAATGATAGAGCAACTCCTTTCATTAAATTAAATATAAAATACTAAATATGCTTAAGCTTCTGCAATGCTGCTCTTTCTTGAACTTTGTTAACATTGTTCTTCACATTTGCTTGGTCCAGGAAATTTGGCAAGGTGTTTAAGGTCAAAAGTGACACAGTCTGATTGACTGGCCTCCTTAACCTACCCCCACTTGCATGTGTAGCGCAAAAGATATGACACTGGCAAATCGGAAAACCCTCAGGCTGCACAACTTTTAAAGCTCAAGAAACACAACTGTAAATGTGGGTGTTCTGTCAAAGGCAACACTTGTGAAAAAGGATAAATGATGTGACATGTGGGAGTGGAATTCCTCATTCAATGGTGGTCAAATAAATGCTGGCTTGAGGACTGGTACTTGCCAGATGGCATAAGATTCACTCTGGATGCTTCTTGTAGACAAACAAGTGAACCAGCAGAATAGCTCTGGACCCTGCTCCTGACAGTCTGGTGCATGAAGTCTGCAATGGGCCCAGGGTCTGTATTTTAAGCACTGTTCCCGGCTTGTTCCAATGTACAAAGATGTTGGGGGGGTAATGTCTTGATCAGAATCACACAGGGAAGACTACTCTTACCTTGACATTCTTACAGACACTTTCATTTTCAATTTTATTTTTCAATTACAGTTTACATTCAGTATTATTTTGTATTAGTTTCAGGTGTACAGACTCTTTTAAACATGTATTCAGAAGAGGGAGACGCAATTCAAAAGAAATTCAAAATTTCCTGACTGTCTGCATTTAGAAACTACAAAGAGAAGCTAACAGATAAACTTTTAGCTTCAGTTTCTCTCACAGAAGCATGGAAATAGCCCAAGGAAATTCTGGTAGAGAATCAAGATTAATTCTGATCTTGAGAGCCTTCACTTAGTATACTCCTTTCCACTACTTGAAAGAATTAAAAAAAAAAAAAAACCAGCACGAAGGAAGGAGGGCCTGCTTTACAGTGTTTCTTTGCATTTAAAAGTAATTTAAAATGTAATTATTCTAAAGCACTATCAACTCTGATTACTGTAGGATAAACCTAACCCTGGTGAGCTTTCTGGAGCACTTTTCTCCCTATCAAAGAACAATTACTTTAGGTACTGACCAATGTGGCTCAGTTGCTTGATTATCATCACACAAAGCGAAAGGTTGCTGGTTCAATTCCTAGTCAGGGCACATGACTGGGCTGCAGGTTTGGTCCTCAATCAAGACACATATGAGAAGCAACAGATCAATGTTTCTCACATAGATGTTTCTCTCCCTCTCTTTCTCCCTCCCTTCCCATCTCACTCAAAAGAAATAAATAAAATCTAAAAAAAATCATAGTTTTTCCCTTTAAGATCCTGTATTACCTACAGTTACAAAGGAGTTGCACCAGCCTCTGATATAACAAATGCATCACTTAAATATTTACCTAGGTCTGCTTGAAAGTTTTATATGAAAGCATATTATGATTTGCTGGTGAAATAGAAAATGTATTCCATCATATATAAGTGCTCTTTAACCCCTCTTCACCTTACCCAAGATACACACGCACACAAACACACACACAGGAAGACACCAGAATTGTGAGGACTGTTGTGCTCCATGAAATGAACCACATTCTGTTTTGGTCCCTTGTTTTGCACTTTTCTACCATTCCCCAGAATGTCTAAGGGATACATGTGGCATTAGAGATTTACATCATTCTCTCCACCAGAAAAAGGCACTTGTTTTCATACAAACTTTACTTTCCTTCTTTGAACTATGTACTCTGTTAATCATATTTTTTCACCTTCTCAGAAAACCCAGAAATAAATATGGATTTGAGTCTTTTTTCCTAGTTTTCAGAGTATAGCCTTTATATAAAGGGTTTAGACTAAGATAGTCCCATAAGTTGAGCACTAAGAAAATGAGTGCTATGCTAATAAAAAAAGAATCAACACAAAATGGATAAAATCAGTATTGACATCACCTCTCCTGTCAGGAAGATTATATATATGCTTCTGGATAGAACTGGGAAACATCCAACTTCAATCTGTGTGGTGGGGAGGAAAGAGCAGGACTATGTTCAGAACTGAAATGTATTGTTGTAGCAAAGTTTATAAAAATGGAAAAATTGAGTGTAATTATTTGTGAGTACTTATTCCATACAAATATGAGCTGAATTGGGTATAATTTAATATTCTAAACACATAAGAGGAGCATTATTTTATAAGGCAGGGATGATTCATGCATTTTATAAACACAGAACACTTACTATGAGTCAGGCTGCATGCCAAGAACTAAATACACAAGAAAGAGCCTAAAATGATCTCTACCCGCAGAGGGCTTGCCATTTAGTAGCCAGTGGTTCTGATGTCACTGAGACAGAAGCCCCTCTGAAGGCAGGAAAATAACTGTACTATTAGCCATGTTATCCTGCATACTTGACTATGTGTCTGGCACAGAGATATGCTTAACAAGCTTCTGCTGAACAAGTGAGTACGTTTATTCAGTATCTGCTTTGTGCCATGTACCATGCAGTAAGCATAATCACAGTCTGGAGGTGGTTCCCCAAGCTTTCCCACAGCCTTATGTGATTTATCAATTACTCTTAGCTTTAATGTGGTCTGTTGGCCACTTCAGAAAACAAACTGTTTTAATTTCAAATTTTTGAAGCTTCATTCTTGATGTATTTTCAAACTCAAATATAAAATGTACTAAGAACTGAAATAGGTCTTAGTGATGAATTGGTTATATGTAAACCATCATAGCAATAGCTTCCACTGACTCAAATAATATTTACTGATCATTATATATCAGGCCCACTGGATGTCTGTGAGATAATTTTAGGTATTCTAAGCCTAAAATTTTTGTTAGATGTAGACTCATTTTAATATTTTAGAAAAAATATAATGACATAATAAATCAGCGACTTATTGGATATTATGAATATGGTTTAGAATGAGGCTAAATTCTTCTCCCAAATAGCCTGATTTAAAGGTACACAATGGAATTCTATACAACAGGAAGAAAGAAGGAGCTCCTACCCTTCACCACAGCATGGATGGAACTGGAGAGCATTATACTAAGCAAAATAAGCCAGGAGGTGAAAGACAAATACCATATGATCTCACCTTTAACAGGAACCTAATCAACAGAACAAACAAACAAGCATAAAATAACCAAAGACACTGAAATTGAGAACAAGAGAGGAGAGGGGTAGGAATTTCAAAGGAAAAGGGGAAGGGTTTAGAGCAACAAGTATAAATGACACATGGACAAAAGCTGGAGGGGTTGGAAATGGGAGTGAGCTGGGGAGGGCTGGGGCGGTGGGCTGGGATGGGAGTAGAAGACAGAAAACTTTACAAGAACAACAATTAAAATAAAAAAATAAAGATACTTTAAAGAAAAAAATGTTAAGTATATAATGATACAGATGGTACCAGTATGTGACAAAAACTGAAGTTGTGTGCAAAATTTGACTATTTGGGACCATCTGTGTGATTTCAGAGGATACCTAAAACAGGTGGAAGAAGGCAATACATATATAAAGTGTCATTCTGTGTGTGAATACAGTGTCTGAAGTCAAACCATTGGGTTAAATGCTTCACAGTGTCTGGATCAAGATTCAACACAGGTATTGGACATCAAAGTCACACATGGTTTGTCCCATACTGGCAGATGGGTTTTGTTTTATTTTATCCAATTTAAATGATTGGAAGAAGACATGTGTGGCACCGAGTTGACAAGTATTTGAGGCTAATTGAGAAAAGTGGGTAATGATGGAAGATCTATCTCAATTCATGTTCCCTCTGCTGCTGTCCACTGCATCATCCATGTCCAACTCCCAAAAGACCAAGTTGATGAGGACTAGCATGAAGTGTAGTAGGAATGAAATTGAATAAAAGTGATTGCTTCTTATTTACCTTTTCCTCTTGATATTACCACCCATACTAAAAGAGAGGTACCCTTATCTAAGAATAAGACTTCCACTTTAAAATTAACATATGTTGTATAGAAGTGTTTTACCATAATAGAATGTTATTCAGCCTTCAGTTACCTTCTACAAAGGATACCTAAACATTTCAGCACAGTTGTTAGGTGTCAGTCTCTGAAAGAAGGAAGAAGAAGGAGAACAAGGAGGATGAGGAGGAGGAAAAAAAGAGGTATAAGAGGAAGAGTAGAAAGAGGAGGAGAAGAAGGAGGAGAAAGAAGAAGTAGGAGAAGGAACAATATGAAGAAACAATATGTGCACTTCAGATACAGGCTAATCTTGGTCAGTTGTTTCCTGGTGCTTCTACAAACTTTTGAAGTTCTTCAAAGCAATAATGGTGTCTAGTACAGAGTGAACCTCCTCAGGGGTTTGCTCCAGTACAAGGATGGGGAAAAACACACTATCACAATCAGATCAATAGTTTTTTTGAAGCCACAATATAGCAAAGAGACCTAAGTTGGCCCTTTCACAAGGCCATAGATCCAGTCTCTCCTATTGAATTGTAGCTACTTTCTGCAGGAAGTTCCCGTTCGATCTTGCCATCATCTTAGTACTCATCTAGCCATCTGCCAGGGAAAGAGGGAATATAATATGAGAGATTTTTAAAGAAGAAACATTACTTAAGATAAAAAATAAAACACGGAAAGGATTTGAAGAGGCCTTTAGGGAGGATCTCAGGAATTTAAAAATCAGTTAAGATTTCAAGCCACATTAAACGATCTTTAGGAATCCAACTTTAGCAGACTTTTGTCCTATGCTCGTTGTGTTGATTCATCCTAAAATGTCAGTTTTTTAGAAACATCTTATGACAACATTAAAATCTTCTTATATATCTCAGAATTAGTAAAAAATTATCATTTGGACTTTCTCTAGTGGAAGTCTTTATTTCTCTCCTTTCATGTGACTGGTAGGTATATTTGGTTGGTAAAAAAGACTCTCGAATAGCAGTCTTCCAGAGAAATATAACACAAGGCACATATGTAAAAAAAAAGCCTAAAAGGAGAAAGGTTAAATTAATTTTAATATATTTATATTAATAAATTCAAAAAATGACCATTACTGAGACATATTACTGCAATGGTCTGAATATTTGTGACCCTCCCCCCAAATCCAAATGTTGAAGTCTTTGAAAAGGTGCTTAAATCATAAAAATGAAGCCCTCAGGAATGGAATTAGAGCCTTTATTTAAAAAAAAAAAAGACTCCAGAGAGATCTTTTGCCCCTTTTGTCATGTAAGGAGACAGTGAGAGGTCAGTAGTATGCAGCTCAGAAAAGGGCCACCACCAAAAGACAACCAACCACTCTGGCACCTTACTCTTGGACTTCTAGCCTCTGGAATCTGGAACTGTGGGAAATATTTTGGTTGTTTACAAGCTACCTAGTCTATGGTATTTTATTACAACAGCCTGAATGAACCAAGAAAACTACATTCTTTTTTACTCTATATTTTTGAAATCTGGTACATACCTTACCCCTACAGCACATCTCAATTTGTAATAGGCCTATTTAAGAGTCCAAGAGATACATGGCTAGTGGCCTCCATGTGGGATGCACAGTTCTAGAGTCAGAACCACCTTGATCTGAATTCTGACTGTACCAATCACACCAAGGCAAGAAATGTAAGCACTGTGTGCCTCAGTGCTTATCTATGAAATAGCAGTATCCCAGAGCCCACCTTAAATGTCTGCTGTCAGAATCAGAGGAGTTCAGGTGTGAAGTTAAGGCTTTGTGGTGGAGCCCATTTTATGGTAAGAGTGCAAACAGTGCTAGCTTCAGACATTCCTCTCAAGTCTCCCAAGCCATAGAAGACAGGTGTGTAAACCTTAGGGGACCTCACAATATAATGGGCCCCTCTAGGTTGTTTTTTTTATTCTACAATAAAGTTGTAAATAATGTCTTTTTCAGAGACTTCATAATTAGAAGGGGACTTGATTTTTAAATGGCTGATAAATTAAGCTGGGGAAAAAAAACCAGGCCTTCTAAATTCTCCATAATCTCAGTAGAATTTTCTGACAAATCAATTTCATAGCAAACTCAGTAATTTGTGCAGATATCTCTTCCTTAGAGGATAATTCACAAAATTATTGTCATACAATGGAAATAATAAATTGATAGACACTGTATTAAAATTCCCCAGAATGCCAAGGGACCAAGAGACCTTGCTCCATGGCTGCCTCATTTATGATTTGTGAATGTCATTTAGTCTCTTTAGGTTTCAGTTTCCTCACCTGTCAAATGAAGCATGACACTAAGTGGTAGCTATGGTTTCTTCCTCCACCAATGGGAGCAAGAAAATTTTCCTTTTCATGTAACCCTTGGCCTTCAGAAATAATGAGCAAGGGAGACTCTATTAATATTGCTATACTTCAGTTAATAATAATAGCGTAATGATATGCCTGTGTGTAGTATTTAATACAATATAGTATAATACAGCAAAACATTTAAATATTTTCATTTGTATCATTTTGTTCATTTAATATTCAAATTCCAAGGTTTGTAATTATTCTAAAGTGTTGGCAGACCCTGCACAAATGTTACCTTTACCTTAATTTCTACTCCTTTGCATTGCCAGTAAAATTAATTTTACCTCTGAAGAAAATATGACTATTTTCTTCTTCTCTAGATGATTCTTGATTTTCTAAATGTGACACATTTAAGCCCTGGCTGGTGTAGCTCAGTGGATTGAGCACAGGCCTGAGAACCAAAGCATCACGGTTTGATTCCCAGTCAGGGCACATGCCTTGGTTGCAGGACAATTCCCAGCAGGGTACGCACAAGAAGCAATCATACATTGATGTTTCTCTCCCTCTCCCCTTCCCTTCCCCTCTAAAGATAAATGAATAAAAATCTTTAAAAAAATAAACATGACATATTTAGAAAAATACCAATATTTCATTTACTCCTTATATTTTCCCATATTATCATCATAATTAGAGCAATAAAACTATGTTGTTTAATATTAAACATAGCTTCCTATGACACCACATATCTAGATGTAACTAATATATAACCAAATGTCATATATATGCTGGCCAATATGGTCACCACTAAACATCTGTGTCTATTGAGCACTTGAAATGTAGCTAGTTCAACCCAGGACCTGAATTTTTTATGTGATTTGATGTTAATTAATTTAAATTTGTTAGCCATATGTAGCTAGTTGGTACTATATTGGATGGTGCTGTACAGATCTAGGCCTTTAAAAATAAAATTCGTTAATTATTCGGAGAGTTCTAAATATTTGAAATATGATCTAGAAATAAAAGTGAGTTTTTCTACTTCATTTGAGTATATGGTATTGTATCTAAACATTTCTTTAATATAAAATTGCTTCCATTACAATAACATTTATCATCATGGAGCTTCTTATAATTACAAGACTTGTTCACAGGTACTTTACGGACATTGTGTAAAACCCTCAAACAACCCTTCAAAATAGGTGTCCTATTGCCATTTACAAAGGAGTAAACTGAGGCTCCCAGAACTAGTCAGTGATGATTTTGTAATTCAAATCCAGTTCTGAAAAACTTTAATCCTTGCTCTTTTTCACTTCCTATTAATGAGTAAAAAAAGATTTCCTAAAAAAAAAGATATAAGGGCTTTTCTCAGAGCTTGAGTGTTATGAAATGGCAATAACTAACATGATACACGTGTATTTTAAATGAATGTGTATTAAAAAAACAAAGGACAGATCAGAGAAATGTTACTCATTTTGTCCACATAATATATAACTCCTTATTAAGATTCAAAAGAATGGATATTTCTAAGAATCAAAATTATTGTAAGCAAAATCCACTCAGTCTACCAATATGCTTCTCTATGTATCTGAAAGAGTGTACAACCTGACAAGACAATGATGCCAAACACCTGCTAAACCCAGAGCACACAAGCTCTCAGCTTCATTTAATGTCACATCCTTCCCCCCTTATCATCAATAGGAGCTCTTTGAAGACAGGTGCACTGCACTTTTTATCTCTGTATATCCAGGACTTGGTATAGTGCCTGATGCCTTGGAAGCATGTGATGTTTCTGCATAAATAAACAGTTGAACAAAGGAATAAATGCAATTCATGGGTTCTCTAGAATCAAAGAACTTGCAATCACATGTACATTTACCTTGGCACCTGGGCCCTCACACAGGCCCCTATCATAGCCTGTAAACATTAATGTCTGTTCTCCAGTGGGTGTCCGCTGAGTCTGTGCTGGTAGAGACTGACTGCCTTATCCCTGGGTCTCCTTGACTACTCCACTTCTTGGTGTGGTAGGTGCTCAATCACTACTTGACTGAATGAATGAATCAACATATTCATAGATTATTTCACAACAGGAAAAATTAGTTTTGTAATTTCTATTTGCTGTGCATTTTGTTTTAAGATATATTTGATACTCAATTTATAACAGCCTTATAAAGTAGTCTGGTCTGATTTAATTATTCTCATAAAATTTGGAAAACTGAAGATCAAAGATTTTAAGTGATTCAAATATAAATGGCCAGTGAATCACAGAGCTGCCCTTGAAACTTGATTTTCCAATTTATATTATATCTACCCCATGTTATAATAATGCTTTATAGTTTACAGTTCCTACTCATCACTTTGTTTTATTTTAATTCAAATGAACTAAGAAAAACATGTATTATTCCCATTTTACTTACACATGAGGAAATTGAACCTCAAAGAAATTGAGAGTGGTACCCATGTTTGAGAAACAAAATCAAGAACCTGTTATCTAAGTCCTAAATCAGTTTTTTTCCATTTCAGCATGGTGTTGAAGAAGGGAAAATATTAAGTATTGCAAATAAAGAGAAAATTACTAGTGCTGATACAGAATAGCTTCCTGAGGAGAGAAAGCCTTTGATTCTGGTTTGAAGAGAGGGAATCATGTAGTGATGAGTGGCAGGAGGCATGCTGATGACACAGCTGAAATGAACTGGACAAAGGGGAGCATAATTTTGCATAATGAGTTATTAAGTTGCCACATGCCTGTTGCATGGAAACAGTACCTCTTGTTCACCATCTTCCTCTTCATACTTAACAATAATACTCTCAAGAAACCATCCATTACCTGTGTAAGTTGACAAAGGAGACTGCTTTGACTCTTTGGTATAAAACATCCTGGTATTGTGATTTTATGCATAGACCCTCCAAATGTTTTTTTTTAAGTACACTTGTCAGGCAACTTGAAAACAAAAATATGCACATCCAAATTATACCAGTAGAAAAATGAAAGTATAAGTGACAACCTAATTACTCAGAGTAGTAGAAGCAGAGGAAAAAACAACATTCCATACTAGGGATACAAGCTATTAAATTCTGGTGGGGAAAAAAGGATTTAAAAGCCAAGAATAAAGAAAGAAGTAAATTCACATGAATATTTTTCAGCACATTATTTATAGAAGATTGATAAGTTTAAACAAAATATAAAGTCAAAATCAATCATTATTCTCAATGGTAAAAACTTAGAAGTTACCACTGATTAATGCACTGATCTGGTCAATGTGATTAAAAAAAGAAATAAAAGAAAGGAAAAGAGTAAAGAAAATGAAAAGTAATGTGTTAGAAAAAAGAAAATAGAACTGTCTTTATTTACATATAATGTGACTTTTTAAATTAAAAACCCAAAGAAGTTTCAGAAAACAGTAGGCTTAAAACAGGTGAGAAAATGTTAGGTATGTGCTATAATATGCAGACAGCAATTACATTTCTGTTGACTAGAATGTAAGAGTTAAGAAGCATAATCTGATGAACATTATAGTGTTGAATTACTATAAAAACTTAACAGTGTATTGGTAAATCTAAAAATGAATGTAGTATAATTCATAGAAAAATATTTAAATTTAAAGAATGGTAGTAAAGAAGATATAAACAGAAAGCTATCCCATATTCATGAATACAAAGAAATTATAGAGATACCAGTTTTCCTCAAACTAATCTAAAACTTCATTGTAATCACATCAAATTAACCACAGGGCTTTACAAGAAAAATGACAAGCAGATGATGAAATGTAACATGTGGATGAGTGAAGCCCAAGAATATCAGAGGGACTCCTCATCAGAGTAAGGTAGGTGAGTCATCCTGATGGTTATCCAAATGTATTATAAATGTGTACTAATGACAACAATACAGAGTTGGTACTGATATAGATAAATTGACTGAAGGAACAGAAAAAAGGGTTCTGAATTGACCCACGCATTTACACAAATGTGGTACGAGCAGTCCTTCCTCTGTGCTGTAGTACAGAACCACATAGAGGACTGCACACTGAAATCTGCCAGTCTTAATAACCAATGGGGGAAATTATGATGGTTCTTTGTGAAATACTTTTGCCAAAACATCAAAAATGCTCTTAAGAAATGTATAAGAAAATGCTAATAAGAAATGTATAAGAAAATATTAATAATAATATTTAGTACACTATAATTTAAGACAAACATCGAGAATTAGGTCTATTTTTTTATTTTAAAGATTTTATTGATTTATTTTTAGAGAAAGGGGAGGGGAAGGAGAGAGGGAGAGAAGCATCAGTGCGTGGTTGCCTCTTGCACACCCCCTACTGGGGACCTGGATGGCAACCCAGGCATTTACACTGACTGGGAATTGAATCAGCAACCTTTTGGTTCGCAGGCCTGCACTCAATCCACTGAGCTACACTAGCCAAGGGCTTAAAAGGTCTATTTCTTTGTAAATAAAAAAGTCTACCAATAGTATTTTGAATGGTGATTGCCTTCTTTGCCTTGTCTCCTTTGTAACATATAAAGAAAAAGTATCTTTTCTGTGCTAAATTGTGAAACCACTTTCACGTTTCAATCCGATTCCAACATTTTATTCTCTGTGCTTTTAATGTCATACAATACCTCTGAGAGTTCCTTTAATGTAAAGATTTTACCAACATCACTTCTTCTGTGACATGTTCATCCTTACTGTCACAACCACAACCACTTATCTCATTTATGTCCACAAGTTCCTTTCACTAAGTTTCTCTGTTGTTTATCTGAAGTCTCTCAAATGTGACAGTGTCAACATTCCCACTTCCATGTTCTTCTTCTGTCATTCCACTTTTGTTTGATTTGAACTTCACTTCCAGCATTGTCACTTTTTATTTGTTGTGCTTTCATCTTTGAAATATACATTTTTTTGTAAAATGTCACATAGGTTTTTGACCTGGAGACAAGGAGTCAATACAATGACAGGCTTTGTTGTCTGTGCATGAACCTGTGTGACATGTGGGCAGTAATGCATCATCAATAGACTTTAAAAGAAGTAAAGTGATTGGTTGCTGATCTGAATGTGCATCTGTTATTTATGTGGTGATCTGTGGACTGAAAAACTAGCAGTGAAATTTTTACTTTATGCAACAACAATGGATAGATCATGGTACCTGATATGTGAACCATGTTGTCAGGGGACTCATGTTATTTAACTAAATAATTGTAACTGAAATTGTGCATATAAAAATCATGCAAAACTAGGACTGTCTAGATATGATAAAGATGACATTGCAGAGCACTCAGGAAAAGATGGAGTAGGTGATAAATGGTGGTACAACTGATTACCCACATAGAAAAAAATGAAAGTGGATTCCATCTTCATACCATGCATAAATTTAACTCCAGATGCAGTAAATATCTAAATCTTAAAGGTAAGTCTAAATATGTATATATGTGCATATGCATAAACATATATATATTCACACACATATTTATTCATAGAACACCCTAGCAGTAGTGCAGAATTAAGGTAAAAATACACTGATCATTAGAAAATATACTGAATTATTAAATTTAACTACATTAAAGTTTAGAATTTAAGTTCATTAAAAAATACCACAAATTGGACAAAATATTGTGGTAGTAACTGGTAGTTGCTCTCCCCTTTTTCAATCACTGAAATGCTAAAGCCCACATTTCCCAGGTGTCTTTGCAGCTATACATAACTATATGACTAATTTCTCAGCAATGAAACATGCTGACAAGTAGTGGGTGCAGTTCCCACCTCACTCGCTTTCAAATGATATTTGCCTTAAGATTGGAGAAATGTAATAGTGTCAACAATTAAATAATGACCTTTGCCTTCACCCTAAATATTATAGACAAGAACATGTACTCCCAAAGAAAAGAAAATTCAATAGACAATTTTAAAAAATAAAAGAAGGCTCACTCTTATTAGATATCAGGAAAATACAAATTAAGACCACAGTGGGATACCATTTTATACCCATTTAGAGAAGGTGAAAATTAAGTGTACCAGGTGTTTGTGAGAATTATTATACAATATAAATTCTTAAACACTATAGGTGAGAATAAAACAGTACAGTCACTTATGAAAAAAAGTTCTTTATCTTATAAAGCTGAATGCAGTCAGTCGTATTCATTGATCCAGCATGCAGGTTTTCGAAGCTTCAACATTGATGTTTAGCTTAACAATTCTTTAATGTGGAGACTGTTTTGTGCATTACAGAATGTTTAGCAGCATCCCAGGCCTCTATACACTAGCTCCTGGTAGCTCCCCCAACCCAGTGTGATACCCCCCCATGAAAAAAAACCTTCAGACATTTGCCAAATGTCCTTGGAGGAGACAAAAATCACTTCCATTTGGGGACCACCACCCTAGAGGAACTCTTGTACCTATATGCTAAGAGACATATACGGGAATGTTCATTTCAGTTTACAGCTGTCGAACTGAAGAGAACACAACTATTTACTAACAAGAAATAGAATATTAATAATGTAGCATTGTAGAATAGAATATTTCATAGACATGGAAATAAATTGCTTATAGCACCACACAAGAAAATGAATAAATCACAGAAGCATAATCTTGAGTGGAAAAATAAATCAAGTTACAAAAGATTTCATATAGCAAGCACATCTCAATTTTTACAAAACAAAAAAAAACTATCAAAACTATTCTCAAGGATAGCTGCATAATTAGTAAAGCCCTTTTCTTTTTAAAAACCAAAAAAGTCAAAAAATGACAAACCCCGAATTCAGGATGGCTTCTTCAGGGGAGTCGGTAGGGGCAGCAAATAGAAGTAGAAGCACCGGTATTGGTGAGGTTCTAGGCTCAAACTTGGTGGGGGATTATCAGACTTTATATAAACAAATTTTGAAAATGAAAGCCTATTGTTCTGACTACTATGGTAATTTTTTTTAGTGAAAAATATACAGAATGTACAGAGTATACTTTAAAGAATTTTAAAATGATGCAATAGTAATTACTTTCCACTTTCCTTAGAGAAACCCATCAAAATTCCTAAGTATTTTGCCAAAACCTAGTCCTTATGTCTATTATGTTTTCATAATTTCTTGGAAGGCATCTTCTTGTTCTTCAGGACTAGGCTAGGTCCCTTGCCATGTGGTTTGATGTCACTCGGTGTGTCACTTTTCCACTATGTGTCATACTTTATTATACTTGCTTATGTCCTATGGGTCTGCCTGCCCCCACTAGGTTCTGCCTTGTTGACATTTGAATGCCCAGGCTCCAGCAAAGATCCTCAACAAAGAACTCTTGTATCAGAAAGCCGTGCTTTTCAACAGGTGATGTGAGGACCACATGAATCAGATTCCCTCAGGTGCTTGGGGGAAAAAAAAACAACCCAAAACATGTATTTCTGATGATTCCATACCTACTCAATTTGAATCTCTAGGTGTGGGCCCAGGAGTTTATTTTGTTTATGATATTCAGATAATTTTGAAATATTCTGAGGCATCACAAAATTTGCTGTAAATTTAGGGCTTTGCTGAAGCTTTCTATTTATTCTACCTGAGGTTAGATACCCACAGAAATACTTTGTTCAAGTAATAAAAGAATGTTGTATTTTCTCTCTTTAAAAATGGGAGGGGAAACAAAAGGCTTACAAGTTCAGGTGACGTCTTTCCTATCCTGCAAAGGTTTTACCAATTAGTGTTTCACTGAGCAAAACAAACGAGTGTTTAGTTTATTGCTTTTAGTCCCTTAAATTTTTAAAATCATATGTTTTCCTTTTTTCTTCTGTCATTTTCGTTTTCTGTGTCAACCAACCTGGTAATAACACCTAACGCTTCAAATGTCCAGCCTGCTGCTTCTAATAAACCCCTGACTCGCCCATTTTTGACCTGCGGAGCCCATTGTGATTGTCCTGTAGTCGTTGCCACTGTTGCTGCGGTGCCTCAGCATTCTCTTTCAGTATTAAGGGAAAGGTCTTCTAACATTGCTTCCTTCTCTCACAACCAAGAGTAGTCTCAAAATGTTTTTTTAAAAATTAGTGGCTGATTAAACTAGAGATTTCTACCAGCTGCTCTGTTCTGACCCATTCTCATCAGCTAAGCTGCAAATCCACCCACTGTTTCCAGGGGGGACTTGGGATAAATCTCAACCTAAGTTTCCATCCTTCATGAAAATAATGCAAAAGTCATACCACTCTACAGTGACACCTTATATAGAAGACAACATATTATATCTTCTTTCCTCTATTCAGTTTATTTCTGCCTCTTTCTAATTATTTCCTCTATATGGTCCTCAACTTATTTTATCATGTGTCTATTTTCTTTCTATACATTGTTACCTTCCCTTTTTATCTTCCTTTCTTCTTGGCTTGTATCTAAAATACACATTCTTCTTTCTTGCAAAGGCCATTTTTTAAGCTCTCCTCATTTCTTTTAAAGAGATTTGCTCAAAATTATTTCACTGATTTAAGTCCATTCATTTAATAAATGGTCATTAATTAAATTCCATACTATTATGTGTTTTACTAGGCACTGGTAGAATAAAGTTGAATAATATGTAACACTAGACTTCAAAAAAATCAAAATATAGCAAAAAAGGTAAAAATTATAGAAATAAATATTTTATTTTAGGTACAATGATATAAGTTAAAATATGTAGTTGCATTTTAGCAATTAAGAATACAGGTTCTAGAGTCAAACTTATGTGAATTTAATTTAATAGGTCTAAGGAAAATAGTACAGGAGATACTAATCAATTAGAATTGACTGGACTTATTTAACAGGTGTGAGAGGGATAGAAGATAAGGAGAGAAAGGAAGAATCCAGGATGTTTTCTAAGTTACTAGTTTTATAAGGAGTGTGGGGTAGGGACTCCAGCAAAACACATAGGTAGGGAAACATGGCAGATGCAATTTTGAATACATACACACACACACACACTAATGTTTTTGTATTTCAAGGAAATTTTCTTCATAATAATGTAGCAGTGCTGTTTTTAAGTCATATACTAAATCTAATGTGACAAAATTTCATTTAACTCTAATTTCTTAAAAGAAAATTATTTTCTCATCTTAATTTTATATGACCTGCACATTCATTTTCTGTTTCACCTGTCTTTTATGCTACTCTTAATAAATTTTCAGAACAAGCCTCTTACCAAGAAAACAAATCTTACCTGGACCTGTGCCATCCTGACTAATCAGAATTTTCTTCAACTTTCCAAGAGACACCGCCTCAATGGAGAAAATATCGACCTGTACAATAAAAAAGAAACCGAGTGACTTGTTAGGATATTCTCTTTCTCTAGAAAAGAAAAAGCATTGCTATTAGTACATTGTTAATTATAGTAGTATATTATAGTAGTATATACTAATACTACTAGTATAATTATAGTAGTATATTACCATATTACTATATTGTTATATATTACTACTATATCATTATTACTACTACTATTAAAAATCACCACTTACTATTTCCTGCAGCAAGTCCTACACTATACCTTATGGAAAATATGCAAACCTGTCACGTGATTCTTGCTTTCTTTTATCATACAATCTAGTAAAATGAGATTTAAAAATGTAATCATAGCACTTATTTTTAGTCTACTCCTAGTAATTTTTCCTTATTTTCTTATTTTACAGTTGAAGAGACTGAGACATACAGAATTAAATTACTTGCCCACAGTCAATATCTAATGAATGACCAAGCAAGCACCAAGATCAGTCTGACCCCAGAATGTCTGCCTCCCACCACTGTTGTTCACCTCGCAGTAGCTTTTGTTTCTAAATAATGTATTTGTGTGTGTATGTGTGCTTGTATATACCTATATACACACACATACATACAAAGTTTTTTTAAATAAACTCTTAACAAAGTGCACAGATTACACATTCACAACACACTCAATGCACACATCACACAAATAAGAAAACATTAACAGCATCCTAAGACCTCCTTCACCCACAACAGTCATTACTTCCCACAATGGTAACCACTATCCTGACTTTTAACACTTTTAAATAATTTTTCCAGGTCTGAGACCATTAACAGAATAACATAGTGTGCTCTTTTTCTGCCAGGCTTATTTCACTCAATGTTTGTGAGATTCACCCATATTGCTTTGTTTAAATGCACTTTTTCATTTTCATTGCAGAATATTATTCCAAATTATTTATCAACTACTTATACATAATAGTTGTTTCTAAGTTTTAACTACTACAGATAATACTGCTTAGACATTCTTTCTCATGTCTTTCTGTGTATATTTATACACATTTCTGTTAAGGGATTGCTGAGTTATAAAGCTTTAGTAAATAGTCTCAATTTTCCTAAATGCTTAGCCCAATATAATACTCTCTGAATGATCAGGGATGAGAGTTCAAGGGGCACCACAGGCTAATCAATACTTGGCATTGTGATTCTTTTTAAGCTTAAGCCATTTGATTGTGCACAGTGACACTTCATTATGGTTTTTATTGTATTTTCATGATACAGGTGGTATGTTTTTCATGCTTATTGGCTATTTAGATATCCTTTTTCCTAAAGTATATATTCAGCCCTGGCTGGTGTGCCTCAGTGGACTGAGTTCTGGCCTGTGAATCAAAGGGTCACCTGTTTGATTCCCAGTCAGGCCACATGCCTGGATTTTGGGCCAGGTCCCCAGTAGGGGATGCTCAAGATGCAACCACACATTGATGTTTCTCATTCTCCCTCCCTTCCCCTCTCTAAACTAAATAAATAAATAAAATATTTTTTAAAATTATAATGCTTATATTTTAAACTGGGTTGTCTGACTTTTTCTTGTTGATTTGTGAGCATCATGCATGTCATCTGGAAACAAGTCCTTTGCCAGTACATATTTCACAATATTTTTCCTCACTTTGTGACTTGCCTTTTTATTCTTAATGATGCCTTGAAGGATAAAAATCTTCAATATTTAAACTGTATAATTTGTATATGTTTTCCTTTTTGCTTAGTGCTTTCTTTGTTTTCTATTTAAAATCCTTTTTCTTTCTTTTTTCTCCTCTTTTTTTTGTTGATGTTCAAATACAGTTATCTCTGTTTTCTCACCACCACTTTCCCCCATCCTACCCACCCACACCTCCCACTCTCCATCCTACCCCCACTTTGGTTTTGTCCGTGTGTCCTTTATATGTGTTCCTTGATGATCTTTCCCCTTTTCCCTCCATTATCCTCTCCCACCTCCCCTCTGGTTACCGTCAGTTTGTTCTTAATTTCACTGTCTCTGGTTATATTTTGCTTGCTTGTTTGTTTTGTTAATTAGGTTCCACTTATAGGTGAGATAATATGGTACTTGTCTTTCACTGCCTGGCTTATTTAAATCTTAATCTCTATGTGTACACCAAGGTTCACACCAACATTATTCATAGTAGCCAAAATGTGGAAGAAACCCAAATTGCACTAATCCATTGATTAATGCAACTAATGGATAAATGTAATTAATCCATTGATGGATGAATGAATAAACAAAAGGCAATATATGCATACAATGAATATTATTCAGCCTTTAAAAAAGGCAATTCTAACACATGCTACAACATGAATGAAACTTGAACACATTGTGCTAAGAGAAATAGCCAGTCACAGAAAGACAAATACAGTATAATTCCACTTCAATGAGGAACCTAAGAGAGTCAAATTCATAGAGACAGAAAATAGAACAGTGGTTGCTAGGGGTGAGGGTGGGAGAAAAGTGGGAATGGGAAATATTGTATAATGGGCATAGAGTTTCAGTTCCACAAGATAAAAAGAGTTCTGAAAAT
The DNA here is from genome assembly GCA_004027475.1 of Anoura caudifer. NCBI lineage: Eukaryota > Metazoa > Chordata > Mammalia > Chiroptera > Phyllostomidae > Anoura > Anoura caudifer. Next base: position 9,675 of record PVKU01004271.1, on the reverse strand, counting down.
GGATGGTGGTAATGGTTGCACAGCAGTGTGAAAGTATTCAATGCCACTGAACTATACATTTAAAATCATTAAGACAGTAAATTTCCTGTCATTGTATTTTGCTACAACTTTTAAAAATCCTAGTCTACCCTCAAGGTCACAAAAATTTTCTCTTACATTATCTTCTAGATACTCACACCTAAATTTGCATGGGATTGATTTTTAGGTTTAGTATAAAATAAGTCTCAGAGTTTTTTCTCTATAATGATATTCAATTTACTCTCAGTATTTATTGAAAGAACTATCCTTTCCCTGATGCTGCACATCAGGATACGTGAATCTTTTTCTGACTTTCTTCTGTTTTCTTTGTCCTATTTGTCTTGCCTTGTATCAATTAATGGTGTATTGATTACTTCAATAAAATAAATCTTTATTATCTGGGAATGTAAACCCTACAATTTTGTTTTTCTCAAGATTAATGGTCTTTAAGATTCTTTTAAGTATAATTGACTCTGAATTTCCACATAATTTTTATAATTAGATTGCTATTTTCCATTAAAATATTTCTGGTATTTTGATTGGCATTGCAATGAAACTGCAGATAATTAGGGAGAAAAGTAAGAACTTTAAAATATTGAGTATTCAAAGCCAAGAACATAGTATATCTTATTAATTTATGTCTTTTTCAATTTTTAAAATAATATCTTATAATATCTGTGAAGTAGAGGTTTTGCCTTGTCCACCACAGCGCCTGTTATGCAGTGGGCCCCTGATGGAAGAAGCATGATAGGGGGATGGAGGTGTGCATGGCCCTAGGACATGGGCTCCCTTCTCTTAAGGCTGCTTTAGTTATCCCTGATGGTCCCAGTCTATTAGCTGAGGTCTGAGGGATCCAGTCCCTGCTGCAAACAGCAGTGACCTCTAGAATGCACATCTGCATTATATTGGCTCCTTTTCTACATTTCTTCTCTGCCCTAGGATCACCTCCCCTGTGAGATCTGCCCCAGGCTCTGCTTTGGAAGGACTCACATGAAGGTCCCACTTTTTAAGTGAGAGTATATGAAAGCCTGTCTTTACTGTTGGGACCAGATTGAATCCCAGCCCTATGAAACCTCTTGAGTCTCTACCGAGCAGCTGAGGCTCTTCACTGTCATTTTCTGACTGGCTTCCTGCTTCTAAGCTTCCACTTGTGAATGGAAGAAAGTTATGCTGAATATCAGGTTCTCCTTTACACTTTCTTTCTCTCCTCAGATTCTTGGACTCTCAAGTCCTACCTACCTTGACAGCTCTCCATTGCCTTTAAACCAAATTTAAAAGATGTTTATCAAATGTTTCTACTACTCAGCAGGATGGCCATTTTGTTACAAGTTAGAATGACTTAGTTGAAAATGGAATCTTGATTTTTTTAAAATTATTTTTAATAGACAAAGAAACTGAGACTTACTATGGTTGCCTTGTTCTGGTTTAGTCCCACCTCAACTCAACCCCAGAGCAATAAGATGCACACCAAGAAGTGACCACACTTCTCTATGTTTCCTATTTGGAGCCAAACGACCATTTCGGGAATTTTCTGTTTGTGTTGCTTTTTAGCTAAACAAATTAGAGGAAGGATGGTGGTAACAATTTATAAGGATCTTTTTATTACCTGCCCACGTTGAAACTTAACTTTGTTAGTTTTGGATTGATGAAGGCTTCAATTCCCAGAATCTCCTCTGGAGCTGATGAGGTTGATAAATACATTGGATTCTGTCTCAGCACCTGGCTACCTGCCAGTGTGTATATAGATCTCGTAAACCACCACTGAAATGCCAGAAATTATAATTATTTTTCTCATTTTTAAGTTTTCTCTTTGAGTTTATTAGACACCCTGGAAAGGGATTAGAATGTCCTTTGACCTAGTTGACACAAGTTTTTCTGGGCCATTTGGCCCCACTCTCTCTTGTGTGCTCCCCTGTTCAAACATGCTCTTGGCCATTTTATGTTTACCTCATTCATACAGACTACTAGCTATTCCCAGAACTACTGTTTCAAAATAATTATTGTTAGCAATTATGCACTTCCATTAACCACTACACTTTCACCGTTATAATGAGAAGTTGTACTTAAAAAAGAAACAAACAAATAAACAAACAAAAAATCCTTCTCTCTCTTAATTAGAGGAAAGTGGCAACTTTTCCCCCTGAAGTTTGGCTGTTCTAATCACAGCCAGTCATCCATGCTGCTCCTTCATGGAGATTACTATTTTAATAATGTAGATTTTTAATAGCCCTCTTGAGTGAAAAGGAATACAAAGATCCTAGAGAGATGCAAATTTAAATACACTTTTTAAGAAAGAGCTTAGTGAGGTACAAACAAATCATAATCCACTATATTTGACCTTCAAATTAAGTCAATTTCTGAGATACTGGTAAAAGTCACTAATTAGAAAAGAGACTACTCTTGCTGATGCTACTAATATGAATAATATCTTAGATACAATGAGTACTTATTATTCCAAGTTTTAGAATTCTTTATAAATCATACTCTGCGCAATTGAACAGTTGCATTTATAGAAATCTACATTAACATTTCCCAAAGAACTCAGACATAAAATTCCAAAAAGTAAAAAAACAAGGTAAGTGAGAAACATTGTCTGTTTCCATCATGCCTGACCTTTAAAAAGACAAATGTGGTATATTGGGAAACAGTGTATGCAGGGAAGATAAATCAGTTTCTTTGTGCAGTCTTAAGTATTCTAAAATACCCCAGAGTGAAACCCAGCAGAGCTTAAGCAGAAAATTAGAACACTTCTCATGAATTTAGGACAACCAAAGAAATATTTTAAAATACCTATAAAGATGATCTGGTCTTACAATCTGTGCAACTGCCTAAAATGAATTAAGCCAAAACTTACACTGGGATTCTTCATGAAACAAGTATGTGGACAAGCAGGATTGCACATCTTTACAGGGAAATCATGGTTTTCTTTACTGAGATTTTTCCCCCTCATTTTAGATGAGTGAACTTGTTAAAAACTTTAAAAAAATAAGGACATTTAAGATATTAAGACATATATAAAGTTAAAATAAATTAATAGCTCAAGGTTTAAAAAGTAGATATCAAAAGTTATTTAGAACAGAGATTGTATATTTACAGCACAAAACACAACACTTGGCACTCAACCATTGTGCACATTCTGTGATTGCATCATGCCCCTTCCCTGCTACTGCACACACCTCAAATACTTCTCAGCACTGTTCCCAGAAGCTGCTTGCCATAAATTAAGCTTAGTATATATAGGCCAAAAGTTAATTGCCATCCAAAATACAAAGAGAAATTAATGTGCCACAAATTTAGAACAAAGAGGTTATTACAGTTGAGCACCAAATTTTATTCTCACCCTGCATATGAAAGAGTCACATAGATTGAATTGGAAGTTAAAAGAAAATATGATCCCACCCAGAGAAACAAACATTTTGCTGCAATCTTTAACATTGACTTTACTTCAATTGTATTAGATAACATAATTCACCAAACATTAATTAAGTTTTGCAACAAAAGCATGTAGACTCTTTTTTTTAGAGTTCAATTCATAACAATATATTCTAACTCCAAACATTTGATGATCCTGAAGGCAATATGAAATTCTTCCTCCTTTAACTTGATGCAAAGGCAGACTCTGAAGAATGCTTAGTTAACATGTTGTTCATATACATTCTAAAGCATTATGTGTTCTAAATGACACTTAGCAAGTGAAGGTTGCAGCAAGTTCTTTGTTCAGTCCATCTCCTGGGCATGAAAGTCAGGAGTCAATGTCAATTTAAAGTAAAGCAATATGTTCTAGCCAACAGCCATGCATTATGTTGTAAAACTGTGGAAGGCTAACAAATTATCTTTACTTTAAGAGAGGCACCCCTCACACACAAGGAAGTGAACTACTGAAGGAACCCAGCAGTAAGTCTAAACTGTGAGTTAAAAAAGAACTTAGAGTTAGCTTGACTAGTTGAAAAATACAAGGCTAGGTTTCTAGAAATTAGTTATACAGAATGGAAGAAATTATTTTACTTGAACAGATTCAAAGACAAGTATTATGAAGCAATAGTTCAGACTACAAATAATCATTCTTACAGCAGCAGATTTTTGTTAATTATTAATATATCTATCACTATGATTTAGCTAAAAGTATCTGAAAGTATTAACTTGGTTTAGGCTATCCACACGTGTATTTTTGCCAATATTTAAAAATGTCCTTTTTACCATAGTTGATGCAAAATTTTTCTTTTTGAGATTAGTAGCTTCAGTGGCTTGTGAAAGCTTTGCTCAGTCTGACAAAGTCTGCCATAAGTGCAAAATAATATGCTTGACTTGCTATTTGCCACAATTATCATCCAATTCATTTGATAGCAAAACTATATATTTTCACCTTTTGGGGGGACATTTTTTCCACTTGTGTTTCAATGTAATCATCTTCAACACTCTCATTCTTACATTTACCAATACTTATTGTCATTTCAACAATTTCCCCATCTCTCAAGCATTACAAAACATGTGTGATTGTCAAAGCTCAGTATTCTTGGGCTTATAAACTTGTGACCTACATAATAAGACTTAACATCATCTCATTAGTGACACAAAAATCTATCAAAATTTTCACCTGCAGGTTTTGTTTTCAAACACCATTTTAGGCTGGAATCTGCATTAAGTGTTTATTAATGATGAATTATCAGCATCAACTCCAATCATTAACTGTTAACATGCCATAAAAAGGATTCCTTAGCCATAAGGATATATTAAAAATGTCACATGGCTGGGGAGGGGGTCAAAATAAATTCCTCCAATCTGGTTTTTCAATGGAAGTTTAGGAGCGGGAAACCAACATCATGGGATGACAGATGTTTTCTTTACCAGAGGTTCAAAGGGAGAAGGCGATACCTAAAGATGAAGTAGAATGATACCCATCAGGGATGAGCAAAGACCAGCAAAGATGCTTTCACACCTGGCTCCTCTCCACTTCTAAGGATGACATTCAGGAACATAGGATCCACATGGAGTAGGAAATGGAGCAGAATGGAAAGAATTCTTTGACCAGTTTTTGACAAAAGGAAAATTAGCTTCATATTGGAAATGACTGGGCTTTTTTTGAGTTCTATGATTAAAATTTCTATCATAAGTAAAAATTTAGCTTGGATTATTTTTAAGTCAAGTTTGTAGAAATGCCATTTTCATGTAACAAAATTTACTCTTTTAAGGTACATGGCTTGACAGCTTTGACAAATGTTTACAAGTGCTATAACTACCACCACAGTTAAGACAGAGAATATTTCCATCACTCCAAAAAGTTTCCTCAGGAGGGGTGTGATTTTAATCAGGTAAAAAAACTTATATTTTTCAGCCCTTAAAATTATGACTGTGAGTGAAGATTCAGATCCATCATATGATGATACAAATTGAAGATTAGTAATAACCTAGCTGATACCTGGAAAGATTCTCAGACCTAACACCTGCCCAACATTTGAATAAACATAAAGGTAGTGAATCCAATTCACTGTTTGTAAAATATATTTAGTACAGTTCTGTCATTTTATTTTTAATTATATTTTATTGATTGTGCTATTACATTTGTCCTAATTTTTCCCCTTTTGTCTCCTCCACCCAGGACCCCCAACTGCCTCAGGCAATCCTAACACCTTTGTTCATGTCCATGGGTCATGCTTATAAATTCTTTGGCTACTCCATTTACTCTACTGTAATTTACATTGCCATGGCTATTCTGTAACTACTAATTTGTACTTCTTAGTCCCCTCACCTCTTCACCTATCCCCCCCACACACCCCTCTCATCTGGAAACCGTCAAAACACTCTCCATATACATGATTCTGTCTCTATTCTTCTTGTTTGCTTAGGTTGTTTTTTATATTCAATTGTTTACAGATATATATTATTGCCATTTTATTGTTCATAGTTTTGATCTTTTTCTTTTTCTTAAATAAGTCCCTTTAACATTTCATATAGTAATGGTCTGGTGATGATGAACTCCTTTAGATTTTCTTGTCTGGGAAGCTCTTAATCTGCCCTTCAATACTAAAAGATAGTTTTGCAGGTTAGAGCAATCTTGGCTGTAGGTCTTTGCTTTTCATGACTTTGAATATTTCTTATCAATCCCTTCTAACCTGAAATCAGCTGACAGTCTTATGGGAACTCCCTGTAACTACTGCTTTTCTGTTGTTGCCTTTAAGATTCTCTCTTTATCTTCAAACTTTGGCATTTTAATTATGATGTGTCTTGCAGTGGGCTTCTTTGCACCATTCTTGTATGGGACTCTCTGTACTTCCTGGACTTGCATGTTTATTTCTTCCACCAAATTAGGGAAGTTTTCTTTCATTAATTTTTTCCAATATTTTCCATTTTTTTGCTCATCTTCTCCTTCTGGCACCCCTATGATACAAATGTTGGACCTCTTGGGGTTGTCCTAGAGGCTGCTTCCTAAATTTTCTGGATTCTTTTTTCATCTTGTTGTTCTGATTGGTTGTTTTTCACTTTGTTATGTTCCAAATAGTTGATCTGATTCTCAGCTTCATCTACTCTACTGTTGTTTCTCTATAAGTTGTTCTTTATTTCAATTAATGTATCCTTCATTTCTGACTGGATCTTTTTTAAGCTGTTGAGGTTTCATTAAGTTCCTTGAGCAACCTTGTAACTAGTGTTTTGAACTCTGCATCAGATAGATTGCTTATCTCCACTTTATTTAGTTCTTTTTCTGGAGTTTTGATCTGTTCTTTCATTTGGACCATGTTTCTTTGTCTCCTTGTTTTGATATCTTCCCTGTATTTGTTTCTATGTATTAGGCAGAGCTGCTTTGACTCCATGTAGCCTAATGCAGCACATGTCCTGTAGGGTCCAGTGGCACAGCCTCTCCTATAACCCAAGCTGGGTACTGGAAACGCACCTGTTGTGTGGGCTGAGCACACCCCCCAGTTGTAGTTGAGCCTTAGTTACTGTCGGCAGATCAATGGAAGGGGTTTACCCAGGCCAACCAGATGCAAGGATTTGCTGTGACCACTGACTACCAACCTCCACTGTCCATGGAGGATCAGCTGTGTAGACTCAGGGTGCTTTGATGTGGTCTATATTTGTCCCCTGGGTATGCTGGCCCTGGGGTTTCCTGGGTGGTACATGTCAAGGTCAGCCCCCACCTGTGTTTCCCCCGGGACCACTCTGACTGAGCTATAAAGCAATCTGAGATGGATGCTACTTGTGCTAGGCTTGGAAATTCCCAAGAGAAGCCAAGCTGTGAATCCAGGATGGCTGCTGATAGTGATGGGCCGGGGGCTTACTGAGGCCAGCTATTGCTTATTTGAGAGGATTTAGGAAGTTATGCAGCATAAGCCAAAATGATCCATTCATATGGAAAAGTAGCTTGGGTGGTCTTGTAAGCTGGGTGGGCTGGAGCTCTGAGGATCTCTAAGGCAGGTTAGTGTTAGCCAGGTTGATGGAGTCTCAGATGTAGCACCAGTTTGCTGGGCTGTGGCTCTGTGTGGGGAGAATTTAGAAAAGGACAATGGCCTCTTGTCACCTTGATGCCAGGCACTTCAGTTTCTCCCAATATGCCACTGGTGCCTTTCAAGCTACTACCCCAGTGCTGGAAATCAGAGGGAGTAAATCTGGGTAGGTGAGTCTGTGTGTGGGTTCTTTAAGATGAACTGCTTAGGGCTCCAGAAGTTTCTTCCACTGACTCAATCTCTGCTGGTTTTTGCAACCATAGGTTGTGGGGACTTATCTTCCTGGCACTGGAACTGTGCGCTGAGGGGTCTGGTGTGGGGCTGGGACTCCTTGTTCTTAAGATATTCCTCCCGAATTTTTACCTACCACATGTGGGTGTGGCACCAGCTTGTTCTGGGTCTGTGCCCCTCCTACCAGTCTGGATGTATGTGGTTTCTTTAATTCTGTAGTTGTCAGACTTCCATTTGACTATATTTCTATGGTTCTAAGTGATGGTTGTTCTATATTTTTAGTTGTAATTTGATGTGGTTATGTGAAGAGGTGAGCCATGTCTGCCTATGCTGCCATCTTGACCAGAAGTCCAGCTCTGTAATTTTAATCTGAATTCCATTTAACAGATCATTTCCTAATATCTTATCATGGCAAAAGTTTCTGATTCCCTTGGTGACCTGTTTCTTGATTACCCCAAGGTAACAGACATATGATGACAGTGGCAGCCTTTTCACAAAGCTAGCTAAAATGGAGTGTTTTAAACATTTACACATTAGAAGTTCATTTTTAGAACAGAACTGAGTCTATCACCATCAGGAGAAAGGACATCACTATCCCAGTCTAAGATGTAAAGATCAAACATAAAAAGTAATAATGGCCAAAAAATGTCAGCCCAGAAATAAACATGGAAAGGAACAAGTATCTGATCCCACAGTCTGCCAGTTGTCAGTATTAGAATGTCATAATAAATTAGTTGAACCAGAAAATTTTCCTCCAAGATTTAGATAGTTATTGCCAGAGAAATGTCCTAAAGGAAAGCAATCTTCACAATTTAGGATGACTTTGAATAAATCATGAAAGAATATTTAGTAATTGTTATTAATGTAACCTGAATTGTCAATGATATATCAAAGGCAATGGCTGTGTCAATAGGATTGTCTATTGTCCAAGCTATTGTCCACCCTCATGCTGAGCAAGTCTCATGGGGGTGCACTTACCTAGATATTGAATGTCTTGGTCTCCCTGTCCTAAACCTCATGTACCTTAAGTGTGAGGTTCACATCTTTTTCAATTTTGAACCCCCAGCTCCTAGCACATGTTAAATGCTTACGGAATGACACTGAATAAAGGAATGCCTGGTACTCCATCCATCTGTAAAAAGTGTTGTGTACTGCTCTCTGCTGGTAGCCCAAAGAACTGCTCAAGCATGAATCCTCTAAAATATTGTATGGCTACTCTTCACCCAGACTGTGCTTTAAAACAACCCTGCCTTCCCAAGATCTTTTTGCTACTAACTTTTCTCTCATTTCCCAATTTATCTCAGGGTCCAGATAGCTTCTGGCCCTTTGGCTTTGTCTTCTAGTCTTTGATCTATATATGCTAGTAGGAATGAATACAATTTGGCTTTCTACACTGACCCTTTCTAAAGTCCACCATCCACACTAGTCCTAAGAGTGACTGAGAAGGTAAGGGGTGAGCATGGAACTATGGTTGTTAAGTCTTTCATGCCAGACATGAGCTAGAAGCTTCTTTTAAAAGAGCATAGTTAAAATGTTTCCTTCTCTAGTTAATACTGTAATGGCTCAGTGGTGTTATTCTATTTTGGTTCAAACCATCGAAGAATTCCCAGTCTGCTACCAAAAAAGTTCTCTGTTTTTCAAGAGTCATGTACTCTTGAAACAATAGAGTCACATAAAACAATATTCTTCCAGCTATATTACTAATGTTGTAGATTTTTATTCTCCTGGAGTACATTATTGACATTTTTATTGGGAAGTAATTGATGGGACTTACCCTAGAAAGATATGCCATTGTGCAAATGTGTGTAGACACACACACACACACACACACACACACACACACACACACACACACACACACACTGTATGCCCTGAGTTGGGGGCAAACATATTAATACTCTACTGAAACTCATGGGACCTTAAATCTTTTTTTTTTTTAAATTAAATTTTATTTTAATTGTTGTTCTTATACAGTCTTCTGTTTTCT